>QWTY01008198.1:0-12530 GCA_008033365.1 Pseudorectes ferrugineus
ATATTCTGTGGTAATAAGAAGCTGTGCTGAGCCTTGGAAAGGCACTCCCACTTTTTACAGTGTAGATAGACTTAATTATTCTATTATTTCATGCTATTGCATCAGTATAATGGAGGAAAAAATTCAGATTCCAAGTCACTAAATAGAATGAACACTGCTTTTTGTTTAAAAAAACAGGGCAATAGAGCTTGAGTAAATATGATAGATTCGTAATTACATTTCACACTAATGATAACAGCTACAAAAAGCTATGAATTTGCTTACAGTTTTAAATATCAGTTATAAACACCAGTTTAGGCAAGTCTTCCTGGAAAAGAGAAGAGCCAGGACTTAATTCAGGATGATGTTTAACCACATATGTAACATTTAATTTTAACCTCATGCATAAATGCTTTGTGGTTTTGGGATCTAAGTGAGAAAAAAAATCAACAAAAAACAGTTGAAATATTTTTCTTTGACATTTCTCTTTTTTATTTGGAAATATGTTAAGCAGTCCTGCGTTCTGGAATAAAGTATTTTTTACAAAGTCTGTCAAACTAAGCAAACAGAAACAAGAGTTTTTATCTCCTTCTGTAGAAATGACTGCACTGCATGATTTATTTGAATGTAACCACTGAGTCACCATCACAAAGAACTTGACTGCTCACTAATAAATTCTGTCTTTTTTTAAATTATTATTCTCAACATCAGAGGGCTTCTCTAGTGTCACCTTTTCATTAGCTTGTTGGGAGATGTGTCTCTCCTCCCCTCAGCAGCGCTTCCAGCAAGAGCCAGGAGAGCAGCTTGATGGCACTGCTGCCTGCTTGGTGGGTCCAGCCACAAGGATGCCTTGGGAACAAAGGACAGAGAGGTGCCAGAAGGCAGAGCAGCTGCTGATGCCAGCAAGGCATCCCAAAGCTTTTACATTGTGGTGAGAAGCAAACCCCACAGGGGAGAAGATCTGTGTGTTGTTCCTGAGCCCACACCAGAGCAGGAATGATTATGGCTCTCTGCCTTGTAATTCCATTGCCACACACTTCACTAATATGCAAATGTAGTGAAAGGTGGCCAAATATGCTCAGAGAAAATATCAACAAGGAGAAAAAATTCTGAATGACCTGCCAGCCCCAGAGAAATTGTGCTCCTATGTCTTTTACCTGGAAATATTTAGATGCTTGAAAGGCCATTACTGCTTGGGAATAATTAATTAATTGATTCTGATCAAGAATATGAAGGTAAGTTGCTGTCACCATGTATCAGGTTTTTGTCCTGGTGATTTTTCCCCCTTCCTTTTAAGTTCTTAGGAGTTCCATGAAGTTTTTCTTGAATTTTCTCTCTTTCATATGAGCTCTATTGTTCTGTACTGTCTGGGCTCAAAGGACTTGAACAGTACTTTACAGTTCTAATTCTTGCAGCTGAAAAGATCATAAAATGAATCACTGAATGTTGTTAACAGAGCTAAAATCACAACCTTAATTTCATGGTGCTGCTTTCCTGAATTTTTATCAAAATAAATATTGATTTATAAAGTTTTAAATGCCTAAAAATGCCTGTTCTCTTTCACATTGTAGTATTTACAGTTAGCTTAGTTAGAGTACTATTTAAACACCTTCATTACAGGCAACAATAAGAAATGGATAAACTTTTCTTGAACTGGACACACCTGTGCCTCTTTCAGCCTTACTGCAATACTGTTTGCCTTCAGTCTATGACAAGAAGCTGAACCTTTACTTGATCACTCAAATGTACACTAGTTCTGCTGATGCTTCTCAAATACATAAAATTAAATATATATACAATATATATACAAGCCTTTCCCAGTTTAAAATCCTAGTTAAAAATTAAACCAGTAGACCAAAAGAAAGAAGAGAGTAAAGAACAAGAAGAGGCTTTAGTCTAAAATTGAAGATGAAAACTGTTGAATAATTGACTACCCAGGAAGAGAACTGTTGTAGATATTTTTGTTGATTATTTATGAAATAGTGCATTGCAGAGGTCCCAAACATAATATCAACACGATTCTGACAAGTGATTTTGAGAAATACAGAAGAAGCAGTTCTTGTTCCTAGAAGTGCAAGTAAAGGGGAAAGATGAGAGGGGAAAGATTCTTACTGGCTTTATTTAAAAGCCAAAGAACAGAGGCACAGCCAGTACTTGTAACTTGCCTGGGTACAGGCAAATCTGTTTTTTAAGAGAACACTGACACTGATTTCCACTCACAGGATAGCTGTTCTCCTTTTGATTTGCTCCTGGTGACCACAAGTTACAAATTTAGCAATGTGTCCTGGCCTGGAGAACTCAGTGTGTAAAAGAAACCAAACACCCAGAACATGAAACCCAGCTGAAGACTGCAGCAGTGTCATAACCTGTGTGTGGGTTCTGTGGATTGCCTCCTCCAACCACTGCAGATATTAGCTGGTTATTTTCTGGATATAAAGCACCAAGTAGAAATGGGTCTTCAGAGATTATTTGAGTGGAATATAGCATCAAGAGAGCTGTCAATGTGTAGCATATTCCATTATATATGTAGGACGACCCTTACAAAGAAGTGTATGGAATGAATCCCAAGATTTGTAGCCTGACCAGAGTAACAGAATGCCAGCAAAATCCTGGAAGTGATAAAACATTGATTTTCAGAGCAAAAAAGCAGAGGTTGACTTATTAGAAATTAAACAATAGATCTTCTGTCTAAGAAATTCACACCATTTATGTTCGTTTTGCTCAGAAATATTGCCTCTGGCAGTGATTCTGATTAAGAATATGAAGGTAAGTTGTTGTCACCATGTATCAGGGTTTTTTCCTTGTGATTTTTTCCTCCCCTGTTAAGTTCCTAGGAGTTCCATGAAGTTTTCCTTGAATTTCCTCTCTTTCTTGTAAGCACTACTGTTCTGTACAGTCTGGACTCCAAAATCTTGAATAGTACCTTACAGTTCTAATCCTTGCAGCTGAAAAGATCATAAAATGAATCACTGAATGTTGTTCAAAGAGCTGAACACAGAAGTGTACTGTGTTTTTCAAGAAACACAGTGTGGTATGAAGCCAACCTTTAACAAAACAGAACTGCTAAAATTTAGGGGTTTTTTTAAGAAATAGAATCTTCTTACAGTGTCATCCACAGAGTATTGGTAATGCTGGATTGTGACAATGTTAGGACCAGCCTCAATGTCAGAACTCAACCTTGTCTGTATTATCATGGTTTTGAAAAAAAAATAAAACCCAACAGGTTTCTATGACACTGCTGAGTTTACTAAAGTTAGTAGTATTGATTGTTAAAGTCGATGTCAGGTGCTCAGTGAACATTTTTCTGTAAGAATGAATTTAGTTATTTGCTTTCTGATAGCTATAAATGTAGTACCATTCTGACATGACAGAGCCCCATCTTTACAATATAACAATATAATGAAGAGTTAAAATGCTCTCACAGCATCAACAGTCAGAAACTTGACTATTGAAATGTCTTTGAGAAGAGGCATGGAAATGTGGATGGTGATTGTAGATTGTAGATCAATCACTACACCATCAATCTAGTAGACGGTAAAGATAGCTTAAAGCTATTTTAACTGTCAGTCATTTCTGTGCCAAAGACAATGGCAGCAAATTTAAGACACAGCCTGCATAGACATAGATTCTCGTAATATGGGAAAAAAAATAAAAACTCTATGTTAGAGTTTTCACCAGTAATAACAAGCTTCAAGTACTTTCAATTTCTTACACGGTTTTATTTTCTGAAATGCTCATTCATTATGTTGACTTCAGTGGTGACTAAGAGCAGTCACTATCTTTGATGACCACTGGTCATCTCTTTGGAATGAAGACCCATCTACTTTGAGTATTCAACAACTCAGATACAGTGAGCAGCACAGTGTATTAATTTAGGTGAAGCATCTGCAACCTGTGCTAACACACTCCATGTTAGAACAGTTATCCTCTCTGCACAATGTCTTGTCTGAGCAGGTGCAAAGATGGGGATTTACTTGCCAACCAAAAAGTGGAGGACGAAAACAGCCAGGTTTTCTAGGCACTGAGCTGATGGTCTGATATTTAAACCATCTTTCATTTTCCTTACAGAACAAAAGGTAGCAAACATGTAAAAACGTGGAGAATATCTTCCAGCACACTTGCCATCTTTTCCTTCCATTTCACAGTTCAGTTGGGGTTTGAAATGCTCTTTGTGGTTTGTGTGATGTGCGAATATTAAGCTGCTGTTCCAGATGAAATTTCACTTCCTGGCTGCACTGTGCCAGAGTATCTCAGAGTTTACCATTTTATTTAAGCTTCGATATCATAATGACTGTTTTTGAAATGCATGCTTGACATTGTCTACTGCTGTTACTGAGCACAGAGAAATAAAAATATGAAGTAGTCTTAATAGAATGGCCTTTGAACATTATAAATTCTACTAACCCTGAAAAGCATGTAAGACAAAATTTATGTCATGGGTAATTCAAACTTGTATATTTTGTGTGTAGATCAAACCTCTGAATCTCTTATACAATACCCTGTACTTGTTCACAGTAGTTTCTGTATGATGCTAGCTAATTGGTATTACCAGCAGGACACAAACAATTATTTATGGTTTCTGTCTGTTGATTTCAATAAAAACAGGAGTTGCTCATGCTGAGGTTTTGCTGTTTGGTTGTCAAAACATAACACAATATTATTAAAAGAGTTAAAATTAATTATGCTTCCTTCAAAACCAACCATTTACAGCAGTCAAATTTTAGCTTCCAGATAAAGTCCAAGAGTGCAATATTCAAGTAATAAATTTTCTTGTAAATCTCTAAAATTCTATAACTTTTTATTTTTAGATAACTGTCACCATCTTAGGGAATTACTGAGACCAAAGGGAAAAAAGAAAAAATTCTCATGACTTGGATTCTTTTCGCCCCCCACTTTTCAACAAGTAGATTAAAATTTTTAGAAGAAAAAAAGTTTATGGATGCCTTCTCTTACGTAGTATGAATTCAGAAACATCCCAATCTGGAAAAAAAAAAGTAGGAATTCTCATTGCATTTCTGGCAAAACTATCCAGAGGACACTGCATTCTGCTGTAAATATAATTGTACAAGGAAAATGTCCACAAAATATAGAGAATATACAGGGGAAAAAAAAAATAAGGCAATATTTAATGAGACAATATTTGAAAAAAGTGATAAATTAAAGAAGTAGTTCTGCTTTTCTTCCTCTCCTGGTTAATGATTGTCAAGGTCAGCTACAAAGAATATTTCTGGAGAAAAACTAATTTGTTCTCTGCAATTCATAGGTGAAAAGTAGTATTTTGTAGGATAAATGATTAGAAGATCAGGGCACTTGAGAAATAAAAGGCACAACCCAAATTGTCAGTGTATATTCATAAAATAATAATTGTCAATTCTTTCTTTATTGTGTAAAACTTTTGATATTTCTCTCCTTCTTCTACTGGTTTGGTGTTTTTTTCTACAATTCTTACATAAGTGTGCTACCTTGTTTACTAGGTTGTTTATTTGTAGATGGCTGCTCTTTATTCACTGATGTCCAAAGGGCTGAATCTCTTTAGGGCAGCAGCTGTCTTTCATATTGAAACTTTTCTGATCTTTTTGTCTCTAATATTATAATAGCAGTGGCTCACAAACAACATCCTGTAGCCTGAAAGGAGTATAATTGCACATAGATCTGTTGATAGCTAAAACAGACATTTTATTTATTTGCTTGTTTATATTTATTAATATGTCTTTTTTTTTTTCCTTCAGATTGCCTTCAGATCGGCCAGGCCAACCCTGCTACCCGTTGTCTTTCCCTTATCATGAGAAAAACATCTGTTGAACATGATATATCTTTCGTTTTTTCCATTTGCTATTTTCCACAGCTATTTCCATGTTTGTGCAATTTTCATCATTGCCTTGATCTAGAGGGAGAATAAGCCTGCTTTTGCAGTCCAGATACTGCAAATTGATGTCACCAGCCTGTTACATCTCTGCTAGATTCTGCATCATTACCAGTCATTCTTCCACAGTGAATCAAAAGGTGTTGCGAAGTAATCTATCATTCAAGTGACTAGCAGGAATATGTTGAAGTTCCAACTAGACTGGGATAGGACATACAATTTTATGCTGGACTCTTCTTTATATTTCTCATATATTTACTAGAATTGAGAAAAGAGCAAATTAGAATATTGAGAAAATGTTTCTGAAAATAGGCTTCCACTTCCTTGCTGTTACCACTTTATGCGACTAAGAGTAGCCCGGACAGTTAAGTGTGAAGGTTGAAACCCTGTCAGTGGGAGTTTTGTCACTGACTCCAGTTGAAACTGGAATTTGTTTGCAGTTGTGTCTCAAAATGTCAGTGCAGGAAATGAACTTGTAATGTGCTATTTATCTTAGAGGGATTAAAACATCAACCTCTTGCCACAGATCCATCAAAAATATGCAGAATCACAGACACCCCTCTTGTATGTCAATTAATTCATGTAAATAAAACATGAGATATCTGATATATCTATTAACTTGTTTATCAAAAAAAATCCCCAAAACCCCACATATTTTCATTTGGGACTTCTGTCACTGAGTAGCAGTGTAAAAATTTAATTCAGTCAAGTATCATTTATTTTAAACAAAGCTTTCAAATTCCAAAATTCTTTATCTGCATTGTTAAGTAGTAAAAATAGGATTTATTTTTTTTATTTCTTATTGAAATAATAGAACTTCTCTCCTTTTCTCTTCTCTTCACAACTAATGTCAAGAGTTTCATGTGATAAGGTTTCCTGCAGTATGTCAAAAGCTTGGGAGAAGATGGTCAGTCTTTGATTCATAAACGAATTCAAAGCAACCAGATCACTGTGTGAAATTATTCTTGCAGGGAACAGATTAATCTTGATTTCATGACCCAACTGAGAGTATAATATGACTACTATCTATACTCCTACTTGAATTGTAGTATATTCATATGGATTTGTAACAGTCAAAACCATGGTAACATATCAGTGTTCACACTTTTGTATCAAACTATTACTTTTAAGAATAATATTTTTTAAAAACTAGAAGGTGTTCAGTTGAATGCATGAGAATATAATGTTCTGTAAATGTAAATTTAATGTAAAAATTAAGTGATCAGGACTTAGGTACAGCCTATACATTTTCTAGGTAGTAAAATTATGAAAATGTCCCTTGGCGGATATTATGAGCTATTTTAGTGTCTTCCATTGGTAAGCATGAAATAATATTAGCAGGTATTATAGAAAATAAAAGTTATAATGTTATATTTAACAATATACATTGACAGTTTAACTGACAGCATAGTCAACAAGTTTCTGATTTGAAATTATTTTTCCCATCAGTACATTCACTGCATCATGAATGCCACTCTTTCATATAGAGAATGGTATCTAAACACTATAAATGTAGATGGATCCCAGCCAAGCAAATATTTAATAATTATGTATTCATTTATATCTTCTACAACATTGGAATCTTTAAGTTAGAAAGAATTTGTTTTATCTGCCACTCATAATTCAGTCAATAAAGCTGAATCCCCTGTAGGACGTAGTCACCACTTACACACCTGGGGTTAACTCCAACATAATATTTAAATGTCCTTAATGCCTGAATTTTTCATGAAATTTGCTCAGGTATTTAAAACTCCATTCCATGTATGCCAAGGACGTACATTTTTCTCCCTATCTGCCTTCTAAGGCCAAGTGAAATTCATAAACTCTTGGTCTTGGTACCTCTAAAGAATTTGGTGAAATTTTGTTCAATGTCGCCTAACGTTTGGTACAATAATCCAGCTACTGAATTGGTTACCCATACTAAGAAAATGATTAATTTAGTTCTAGAACTGTTTGGACATGAGTCTACAATTCCTGTTTTCCATATTTTTTTCCATAGATAGTTTATATATATAGTGTGTTCCAATAACCACACTATTTGTTAATTGTTAAGTCTATGAAATGCAACTCTGTCAGAACTCCATGGAATCAGTAATGCAAACCATAGGGCTCGAAGGCAATCAGCAGCCTGTATTCCTTGCCTAATCTCTTAAAATTCCAGTCTGGAGTTCTTCTGAGGTGAAAGTGTAAATTCAAAATTTTAAGATTAAGTTTGAGGACAATTTTGTTGCCAGAGAGCTGCTTAATGGTTTCTCGCATTTCCTGGGAAAATTACTACATTTCCCAGCTCAAAATTCAAATTCTATTTGTGAGAGTGGATGCTTGTCTGCTAGACATTTCAATGTGAAAAATTACATTGCTTACAGCATTTTTCTGACTGTCACTGACCTCATGCACGGAACATGGAAAACAGGAACATGGAATAGGAGTGTTGGTGTCTTATGTGAACCACAGAAAAACCAGTGTTTCCAAATAGTGCCAACAGAGTAAATTTCTTCTTCAACAGCTAGTGTGAGAACAGAAATGAGAACACCAGTTTAGAGTGTAATGGACATATTGCCTGGGAAATCACTGGTCTTTGTTTCCAATACTGACTCGGTATTTTACTGAAAAACTTCTTAGGAAAAGAGGTGACCTGGGGTCTTATCTTCCAGGTGTGACTTGTGTGAACAGACTTTAGCCATTCTTCCTTTCACTTTCTCTCCGTCTTGAATTCCTTGCTACACTTCAGCCAAATTTCTGCAGCAGGGAACAATTTTCTTTGCAAGAAAATAAAGTATAGATTCTTTCAAGGTACATAGCTAAGAAGTAGCAGACAAAGGTTGAATGTTTTCATAAGGTTGAGTCTCCTTTAGACGTGTGTTTGCCTCTGAATTATTAAACTTTTAAAAATTGGGATGTTGCCATGGTGTTCAGAGTCTGATCCTGTGACTTGTGTTAAGTAGTGTCTGAGAAAACCTACTAAGCAGAGCAGAGCTCTTTTCTGAATCCTAAATGGCTTTAGGTGCTGAGCTGTGCAGAAGCAGAACTCACAGTTGTCATTCAATTCAAACTTTATATTCAAAACCTGAAATGCGTATTAAATCAAAGCAGCAAGCATTCTGTATTTATGGGGGAAAAAAGCCCTTTCATTTAAATGCCATTTAAATTCCTTTTCTTGGATTTTATTCAGAAAGATTAACCTTGAGTATTATTAGGTTTGACTGGGATCTTTAAACTGTAAAGTAGTGAAGGTAAGTCATATCACACAAATCTGAAGACCTTAAAATAAATTATCTGTTAGCAGCTATACTAACCAGAAATCACATTTTCCATCTATTGATTTTTCAATTTAATTACCAAAAAAAAAAAAGTATATTAAGAAAAATTGGCTAGGGAAAAAATCAAATAGAAAACCCTAAAGTTATTAAGGAATTGATTCAAATAAGAGATAGGAAGAAAAAGACTACAAATGTGGCCTAATGGAGAATTTCCGAATTAACATACACATCTTGCCATGAAAAAGACAAATTATGGGAGCAACAGGACTTCCACTCATTCCACTTGAGCTGTTGAGACCTAAGCGATTTTTAATGGAAGTCCACCTTAGAATGTTCTTTAAGGCTTCCAAGAAATCATCTTTATATCTACACTTTGGGATATTAAAAAACTAAAAAACACAGATTATTTTCAATGGCAAAGGTAGGTCTTCTGAAGAGATAGCTAAAGCTTTTTTGCAGTTATTGATTTATTTGCAACAAAACTAGAAATGTGTTACAAATACCCACTTTCACCACTGCCCTTTAAAACATCTTACCATGATTTTCAGTTGTGAATGTGAGATGCAATGGATATATTTAAACACTTGTACTTGTTTTAGTTCTACAAGATGTCACAGAAACTCACTCTTGCACTACACAGCTGAAATAGTCATTTATTAGCAAATACCCATTAAGTTGCAAGTACTGCTGAATTTTGATGTATAATATGTCAATTGCTTTATTTTACAGAATGATACCATCTCTTGGAATCTGACAAATATATACTTGAATTTTACAGAGAAATTTCATTTTACATTTCCAGAGAGCTACTCATTTCCAGTATTTCTCCTGTGAATCCAACAAACCTACTTACCACAGAAAGTGACCTTTAATAAATAGCTTCTAAACCTTTACAAATATCATAACTGAATTTCAAAATCAGGAGATCCAATTTTTCCACATAATAAAGATTTTGATGGCTGTATCTGAACGCTTTGAAGCTTTTCAAGAAGTTAAAAGTTGGGAGATAAAATTTCTCTTTACTTTAAAGCCCTTTTCTTTCTATGTGACTGCACCATCTATTCTTCCTACAACGAATCTGTCTTATTAGTGGCTAATAGTACCTCATGAATTTGTCATTAGATGTCAATTCAACAGCAACCAAATTTTAGCTCAACCGCTACGGGTTTGTCATAACGCTTCAACTCCTTTTATTCCCTCGCTTTCCAACATAGAAAACCCTAATTTTTCTAACATCCTTCTGTTAACTTGATGTTTTCAGGAAATGTGTTGCTGCATACTTAAGGGCCTGTAGGATTTTCTGCATTAGAGGAGATTACAATGTAAATTTACATTCGTTTGCTTAGGCTCACAGAGATGTCTTGACCTCTCAAACTAAATGTGAAGTAAATGGCAAAGTACAGCACTACCAATCTCTAAGTAATTTGTTTCCCCCACTCCCCATTTCATTCCACTATCTCTTACACAGTGAAACACTATGTTATCATAAGCCAAAATTGTAATTCTGTAAATAATAAATGGATAGAAGGCTATTACCTTTGAAAATCTCTTGAGTGGAAGTATGTAACGCACAAATACAAGCATGTAAATCTCACTAAAAAAAAAAAAAGTGGTCATACTGATCCCTTTTGATCTTAAAATTCATTAATCAATCTTTAATTTTCAAGTGGCCTACAGAGAAACATGCATTATGGATCTTCCCCTTTTCTGCTGAGACAATGCTGCTCAGTATTTTCCCCTATAGGACCTTTTCTTTCAGATGGGTAATCAGTGAATCAAGAGTTTGATATTTAAGCATGCTACCGCATGAGGTAAAAAATTCTAATTATGACTTCTAAAAATAATTTATGCAGATTTTGTTTAGAAATTAGGACCTTTGCTAAACTATACTAGTAACATAGTAATATTATGTTCTTAGTGATAAGACCTCCCATGTGTTTTTGTGTTACAGCACCCAAGCTTTGCATATCTGTTGATAAGAGATCTTATTAGGAATCAAAATATATATTCATTGTGTAAGTGCACCATTAACAAAAACCTCATTATCTTCCCTTGATTAAATGTTATTTAGGGCTCTGAGACCTCCTTGCAAGTGGAAGACTATGTAACAAGATGTAATTCATCTGAATTATCTTAAAGCACCTTTGAGTGAGATCCTTTAGATACTGACGATCCAGTCACCTACTGAATGTCCATGCCGTAAGATGCAAATCCGTAACAGTCCATACTGCAGAGATCATCTCCACATTCCTTGTTGAAACAGGAAGACTTTACGTGGCAGAAAATTGCTGAAGTCAATTTCACGCCATTTGGCCCAGAGAGCTCACTGATAAACTGACTTTAAGAGACATGCAGGTGATGAGTGTGTTCCTGCAGTTTTCTGAAATAGCTCATGAAATCTTCCATGACTCATAGAAAACACACAGTAATAACAGTGTTTCCTTCTCATCAGTTTCTAACGTTCGGCTTTTTCTTGGTTAGAAATAGCAATGTTACATGCTGAAATAGCAATATTACACCCTGAGAAGGCAGACAAACTAGCCAGTATTAGATCTACCCTGATGACAAGAAAGCATGCTGTTTCATGAATGCCATGAATACACAGCTTATGCCTGCACTCTTTCATGCATCAGTCAAAACATACGATTGATTAACACAGGACAAACCACCAAGATATCTCTGTCTTCAGCAGTGATTCTGATTGATTTTGTATCCACACCCTGCAGTGCATAGTCCATGTAACACAACACAAACGTCTGCTTACTTTCAAGATAATCTAAGATAATATACCTCAAAACAGTAATTTCTTAGTTTCAAACAGAATGACTTCTGATACACAGAGAACTCTACTTCGCAGTTACTCTCAACAACCTGCAATTGTTATTTTCTCTAATTCTCCCATTCCCTAATGAAGAATTTGATATGGATACAAAACTGGTGTGGCATATTGATGGTATATATATTTTTGGAGGAGCATGATTCCAGTAGGACATGCATGGGAGATTTTTCTAAAACAGTATTTGTACTTATCTTGTGCAGTTGTTCTAAGTAGGTTTTCACCATCTGTTCAGTCTTTCAGTTCTCCTGCACAACTGTGGATCAGAGGAGTTTTAATAAAGTAACACCATATTTCTCAGCTGTACAACATTTTTTAGCCATAGCTTTAAGAGGGGACTACAGCACAAATTTGTGATACTTCGTGGTTATGATTCCATATTTACTATCTCCTCAAACTCTCTCATTTAATCATAGAATAGAGCAAATTGGAAATGACCCACAAGGATCATCAAGTCCAAGTCCTACACAGGACACCACAAGAATCACACCATGTGCCTGAGAGTATTATCCAAATGCTTCTTGAATTCTGTCAGGCTTGGTGCTGTGACCACTGCCCTGGGGACCCTGTTCCAGTGCCCAGCCACTGAATG
>QWTY01008202.1:10669-20717 GCA_008033365.1 Pseudorectes ferrugineus
CTGCTTTAGTCTGGAAATTATGCCTGCCTCTACCTCCCCTTCAGGCTGCAAGCATTTTTTCCTGGTGCACATGGGTACTGCTCATAGCATCATTTGTCTCATCCTTGTGCACTGACTTGCCATCCTTTCTTTCCCTCTGTGCTTTTCCAATGGTGTAAGCATACCAAAAATGTCCAACTGGCTGCATGTCCACAGTCAGAAGGCTCACCGTTCCAATGAACACACCAGAGATTCACATGTACTCCTTTTATTTTGTAGTATATTCATGACTCATACTTTGTGTGTGTGTACCTTTGTGTGTTTACCCTAGAGTATTTGCATGCCTATTTGGTAAGCCAGTATTTGCAAAGGAAACCTTATTTGCCTTCAAGTTATCAAAATAAGTATTAAATTTATGTCCAGTGCCTCAGGTCCTAGCTGCAGTTTTCTTTTAGAGAAGAGGCCTCCCGTCCTTCAGTACTCTCTTACTCCCTGATACTGTATTGAATTATTTAGTTACATCTCAACAACATCTTTGGAAAGACTGATTAATAAAGAAATCAAGTTGTTTCCTTTTTGGCGGAAAAAACATATGCCTGTATGCCTACAAATCAACATCTGCTTAAAAGCTGTGCTTGAAATCTAAGCTGTATTGTAAAGGTAGTGATATGTCAAAATATTTCGGAAGTAGCTGTGCATCTTGCTGGATGTTGCAGCAAGAGTTAGAGAGGATTGACAGCTGCATAAGGGATGCCCTGATATGTGGGCCTTGGGAATCCAGCATGTTCTGTGCCTTCAGGGCCTCTCTTTTTAAGTCAGGCAACCACTGGAAGGGAAGGATGGGGAATAATTTGAGCAAAGCAACTGCTGCTTCATTAGTTCTCATATTACTAGTGCCGTATAGCAGCCTGCGTGATTACGAGTGCAAATCAACCAAACCTGTCGCCAGCTGAATTAGTGATGGAGGCTGGTCAGTAGTTTGTAACTTATCAGTTTGTGACCTTCCTGGGGTTAGGGGCACTGGCCTGACTGCTGCTGAAGGAAGAGAAAAGCTTGTGATGCCTTTCAAGTGCTCCTTAGCTTGTCAGATGCAAGGGACTGCTTATTCCTCACTGCTTCTGCCCAGTTCTGAGACATATAACAGCTGCAGGATCTGCCACCCCTCGTGTGCAGTACTGCTACCTGAGGCAGGGTTGATCTTAAGGTCTGTCTCTCCCATATCATCTTAGTGGAAGTAAAAAATGAAAGTGTGCACTTTGAGATAGAGCTTATTAATTTCTTAGTCTGTTTTTAATAGGCCAAATCCTGGGAAATCAGTAGATTGTGCTGAGAAAGGGCATTGGCATTTGGGGCTCCCAGTGAGAATTGCTGCATCATATTGAAAGTGATCCTGAGCAGAATTCACACCACAAATTGTCACTGACATTAGTACAAATGACATGGTGAGTTATGGGGTCCTCTCTAAAACTTAGCCTTTCCTGGATTAGTCCCAGGAATAGTTTTTCCTAATCAAGTCTTGAGCAAAAGCTGAATTACAAAATCTGAATCAAAAACCCATGAGTATATCTGCTTCTCTTCACGACACTGATTGGAGTTTAAAGAGTACTCGGTTTCAGAGTATGGTCTTACAATGTCTAACTCAGGGCAGTCAGTACTTTCTAGCACATCCCTTCTTGTGGTTTTTTTTTTTTAAATCACAAATGAAGTTCAAAAGTACCTTATGGTATGATCACCGTAATAGGAGGTAATTTTTCCATGAAACATGATCTTAATTACTGAAATACCACACACAGGATCTTGATAGTTCATAAAAGGGCAAAGTAACAGAAGTGTTAGAGCTTATGCAAAGATGCGATAGCAATGTGCACACTTTCTGTTCCTGTCCACAGTGATTTAGTATTTCACTGCTGTAACACGAGTCTGAGCCAGTATTAAAAGTAAGCTTTAAGTACCAATGCTTGTCCATTAATTCAAGTCTGATTGTCAGCATACACAGTTTTCTTCTATTATTCAGTCTGTCAAAACTATTCTTGTCAGAAAATCCTGATAGAAGAGCAGGAAATATAAATCTGGAAGATTGCCAAAAAAAGCAAAACTATCAAGGAAAAAGAGAATAAAGAGATTTTGCCTTTTTAAAATTGCTTTTAATTTTATTTTTTTAATATTAATTTTTATTACTGATTGATTTGGTATAAGTGCAAGATGTTGAAAAAATCAATTTTTGGTCCTCAGGAAAAAAGATACTTCTCTCTTAGAACCAACATGATGGTCCTGACTTGTCTGACCTGTGTTTACTCCAGCACATGGGGAAATTATTATGTCCTAATAAAAAGTATCAAAGGTGGACTCAACTTAAAATTCATTAAAATGTGATTCTATAGAAGAATCCAAACTCTTGTATCCTGGCTTTTCCTATCTTAATATAATTTTAGTTTCTGTTTTAGTTGCACCTTTTTTTGAAGCATTGGAGCTGATACTCTAAGAAACAATGGTGTTCGTCCTCGGTGTTGATTGAATCATCATGACAAACATCTGAAGCTACAAATATGAGAAACCCAGTGTCTCTACAGCAGATGCCTAGAGGGCAAGGTGCTCAGGCCAGTTTTGGGCATAAGGCTTAAACCTCACGGCAATAATACAGTGCCCTGTCATGGTTGGGTATTCTTAAATGTGGGCTGTTGAATCCAGGACCTGTTCTTCATTACTTTGTCTGCCTTGCTGAAGCACAGCCTGAGGAAGGTCTTTACTGCAATGGCTGTACTACACTGTTGGTGAAAGCTACTCTCGTAGAAAAGAAAGTTGTGGAAAAACATCTGGAAAAATAGCTCCCTGTCAGTTAGTGTAACAGGCTAGCTGGAGTCAGCTGAAAAAGGCATCCTGTGCTGCAGCTCCTTATATCAGCTGAGGAGTGGCACAGCAAAGCAGAGGAATGCATTAAAGAGAGATTTCCTGAAATAAATGTAGAGAAAGTGAGTGATGTCGTCTTCTATATAAGCATTTTATAGTTTAAGTGAAGCTGAATCACTGATGTTTTCTCCTGGAGAAGAAAAGAATAACCTGGACACAGATAAGACCTTTGACTGCAATCACAATAAGTGCTTGTGGTTTCTGCCCCCGGGGCTACAACAACTGCATCTGGTGTCTGAGGACGGCACTATGAGAGCACTTATGCCGTTGCCCTCCATGCAATGCTCAGTCTAATGGCCACTCACATAGGGGAACATTACAAGTGCCTGTACGCCTCCACATTTAAAAAATGGGCAGGAAACATTCATTTTATGCTTGCTGTTAAGTTTAATGATTTGTGAAATCAACAGACACAAAAATCACCCCCTTTTGCCAGGTATCAAGTTGGGATTATTTCTTTTTATATCCATTGCTTGCCCTTTTATCTGGTCCATTTGAGACTTTTCAGAAATGCACTTGGGTGTAATACCCTAAAACTCTTAAAGGAAATTGCTTTATCCAGTGCTTAAGGCGGGACTGGAGAGCTGTTTTTGATCTACAAATACTATAAAGTGACAAAATGAAGACTTAGCAGGGAATGCAATGAAGCTTTACAGAGCTCATGTTGGCAGCTGTTTAGCTTTAGGTTAATGCATATTAGAGGAGGGGCTGCAACTGGTCAGCTGAGTCCTTTTTAAAATGTAAATACAGACCAGCAAAGCTCAGATCTGGTCAAACTGGTCCATATTTTTCCTCAAGGTTTTGGAGTATTGGGAGCTTTGGTGTTGATTTGTTGTAAAGTAAGCATGGTAACAGAAACTCATTGCATGAGTATTCTGACCTAGCCTCAAGCTGACATGCAAAAGGGGTTTTTCTTTGCACGTTTTGTTATAGTAATATTTACTATAACACATATTTACTATATAATTGCACGTATTTTCATACATAACTCTCAGGTAGTTAAGGACTGAAATCCTCTTTCAGCAATGGATCAATGAAGCAAGATTAAATGTTTTGTCTCGGGTTAACTAGTCAGTCAGTGGCAGAGCAAGAGAAAACTGCCATTCCTACTGTTAAGCTGGGATATTCAGAGTCCTGTGGACCACTTTGTGAGCTGTGTTAATATGGGACTGGCTCAAAGTGCTATTGTGTCAGTGGAGTTTAGTTACTCAGGTAGTTTTATGTGTAAATCCAGAGACAAATTTTGTGTCCAGCTAGTCTGAAAATGACTCATTACAATCTGTTTTTACAGTACATATAAATCAACAGGTCTTCCTTGCCTGCATCTCTCCTGAAGCTCCTGGTATTATGATAGTATTTCCTATATAAAGTTAACTGAATATAACTGTTAAAATCCCCTTCTTCCACTAACTTAACTTCCTCACTAAAGCACAGGCTGAATAAAATTCTGTCTTCTCAGAAAGCATTACACAGAATTAAACATCAGCATAAGTGAATGAAAAATCAGCCAAGTGATTCCTGAGGGATGTGCCACACATCCTTAGTAAATTTTAAGCTTTCTATTAAAAAAAAAAAAAAAAAAAGCAGTGCTCCTTTTTCTTTGCTTTTGAGTGTTTTTTCAAGTCATTGTTCCTTACCAAAATAGAAAAGTCTCATGGATTTTGAACCATTTGCAATGGATTACAATAGAAGGGCACGGATTTACTTCTGTACCTTACTGCTCTGAAACTTCATGACTAAATGCATCCTGGTAAATAAAATGGACTAGGAGCAACATTTTGGCCCTCAGGGTAACTAGCTGGCACAGCTTGTATCCTGATACCTAAACTTTCTTCCCACCCAAAGCAGGATGTCTCTTTGAAGCTCTCTTTGTCTTATTATGTGTTCAAATCCATGCCTAGGTGTTGTCTGGGAGCATGAAAGCTGATTAAGTGCTCCTATAAGTGGGAACCAGCTGCAGCTGAGCTTGTGCTCAGGCCCTGTTTAGTGGGCTGTTACAGCTCTAGCATATGTGTACTTAAACACAACAGGTGTTAGGTTCACACTTACTCAGCCTGTCAGAAGATTTGTTGAACTATGTTCAATTGCAGGAGTTAGAAATATCATACTGGCCTTTCACTTGAAGAGAGTTATTATCTCTTAGAGGATGCTAAGACTTTTCAGAACATCTTGATCCTTCTGTTGTTAGCTCAGGACTGTTGTACAAAGTGAAATATCAAATGTTTTGATTATTCCTGTTTCAGCTGAGTCTTGGGACAGAATTTTTCCAATTCCTTTTATCATCTGATTGGACTTGATATTTTATATTTGATTTGACTCCAGATATGTATTTTCTTTTCTCTAACTGTATTCTTTTAGTCCTCATCATATTTTCTTTGTCCTGTTGTGGTGGGTTGACCTTGGATGGATTCCATGTGCTCACCAAAGCCACTCTATAACTCCCCTCCTCAGCTGGGCAAGGGAGAGAAAATGTAAAGAAAGGCTTGAAAAAGGAGCAGGGAGACATCACTCCACAATTACTGTCATGGGTGAAACAGTCTCCACTTGGGGAAATTAACTTGATTTATTACCTATCAAATCAGAGTAGAATAATGAGAAATAAAACTTAATCTTAAAAACACCTTCCCCTCACCCTGCCCTTCTTCCCCATCTCAACTTTACCCCTGATTTTCCCTACCTCCCCCAGCTCAGCACTGCAGGGGAATTGGGGCTGCTCTCTGTTCATCACAGGTTGTCTGTGCCCCATGGGGTCACAAGATCTGCCAGCAAACTGCTCCAGCATGGGCTTCTCTCTCTACAGGAACACAGGTCCTGCCAGGAGTGGGCTTCCCGTGGGGTTGCAGCCTCCTTTGGGCATCCACCTGTTCTGACATGGGGTCCTACTTGGGCTGCAGGTGGATCTCTGCTCCACCACGGACCTCCATGGGCTGCACTGTAGACTGCAGGGGAATCTCTGCTCTGGTGCCTAAAGCACCTCCTGCTTCTTCTTCTTCTTCCCTGACCTTGGTGTCTGCAGAGCTGATTCTCTCACCCACTGTCACTTTTCTCTCAGGATGCTGCTGCACAGGTTTTTTTCCTTGTTCTTGACTATATTATCCCAGAGGTGTTACCATGTGCTGATGGGCTCAGCCTTGTCCAGTGGCAGGTCCACCTTGGAGCTGGCTGGAATTGGTTCTGTTGGATATGGGGGAAGTTTCTGGGAGCTTCTCACAGAAGCCACTCCTGTAACTATCCTGCTACCAAAGCATGGACACCAATACACCTATCTTAAATTTGAAAATTTTCTACTGTTTATCCTTCAAATGCTTGAATGCAATGAACTTGCATATAGAAATGAATCTAATATTTCGCTGTGGTATTAACTGTTGAAATAAAGACTTCATTAAAAATAATTATCAAAAGTTTTGGCTTCTAGAAACCATAGCCTAAGGTATAGTAACTTATTTTCCTTTATTCTTGTGCCTGACTATATACTTTCCATTCATTATAGTATCATAAATCTAATGTTAACACTACTAAGATCATGTTCATGCTTTATAGAAAGTTCTTTGTTAATTTAAACATACATATTAATAGTAAATGACTGTTAAAAGTAGCTCAGGTGCAGAGCACCGTTCAAGCATATTTATTTCAGAAAGAATACAACAATCTTTCCTCACAGTATGTAATTTGACCTTGTCCAAATTAATTTTTGAGAGATTTAAAGTAAACAGAGATCTCTTTCAAATTTTTTGCCATATTTTTATGCTAGTAAAATAATTAGAGCAGAGAAATGAAAAAATGTCTTTCAAATGGTGAAAAATGCTTTTTTTCAGTGATGAAAAAGACAAACCCCTTTTTCACTCTGAAAAAGGAATCTTTCATTTTGCAGTAGGGTTACAATCCAGGATTAAAGAAAAATATTACATATATCTAAACTAGTCAAGAACTAGAATAGGTGTGGGCCATAAGTGGGACAGTCAATGTCTGAGATCTATCTTTTCAGGAGTTCACAGTCTTTTTTACTGTAACCACGGTAACTGGGAGATGGAAATTGTCACTGATCCTGCAGTGTCAGCCTCAAAAGTCCCCAGACAAAGCCAGGCAGTATATTTATTTGGGCTTAATAACCAAAGCACTAATGTGATTTCAGCAGATACTTTAGTAGGGTGAGCTGTCTAGTTGTCATTTCTTACATGTCTTTTTGATGTAATAAATAATTTGGTATGCAACACATAAATTCAGAGCAGACTAAGGTAGTGAATTGTTTCACAGAATCACAGTAACATTAAGGTTGGAAAAGACCTCTGAGGTCATTGAGTACAACCATTAACCTAACACTGCCAGGTCCAGCACCAAGCCATGTCCCTAAGCACCACATCTACTTCAACGATAACAGGAAGGTAGATCCTGTTGCAGCAGATCCTGCTCACCATCACTGGCAGCTCAGAATTTAATTTCAAACCATACCAGCAAATCCCAAAATTTTGTTGCGTATCTCCAGTCCTCCATGATTCTGACTTTTCATTTTTGTATGGTTAACAACTGCAAAATTCCTGAAAAAACCGTACTGCCTTTTTCTTCAAATAGTGGAAATAGATAAAGCAGTCTTTGGGAACACAGGGCAGAGCACTTCATCATGTTAATAGTCTTGTTGACTTCAATGAGACTTCCAATGCTACTGAACGTTCTTGGAATGCAAAATATTTAGAAGATATAAAAAGTGGAACTGCTAATAAGATTGTTCAATTTCACAGCACTGTTCATGGAGCAGCAGCAACAGGGTTTGGTAGCGTAGAGCCCTGTTGGGAGAAGGCCATGCTGGGGTGGGACACAGGAAGAAAAAAGTGAATAGACCTACCAGGAGAAAAAGGAGGCAAAGTGGGGGAGCAGTGTGGAAGGGAACATTGCTGGGATCACAGCTGGAGAGCCTCACACTGGGGCAAGAACCCCCTTGAAGGGATGGAGAGTCCTGTACCAGGGCAAAAGAGCAGTTAGAGCCAAGGAGCAGTGGAACAAAAACAGCAAGAAGCAAAGGGCAGAAGAAATTGACACTGACCTGGAGCTCCTGTGCCCCCCAACACCGCACTGAAGGGTTTGGCAAAACAGAGGAAGGGGAGACTGGGAAAGTGGGAAGAGAGTTGTTGGGCTTAAGTTGAGTCTGAAGAAGGGGGAGGCAAAGTGTTGACTTAATTGTTTGCTTTCTATTTTTTTTCAATAGCAGCATCAGTAATTAGAATTTAATGTTAAAAATTGTCAGTTACGTAAATTAAGTGAGATTCCCTGAGTCAGGAGTCTTCTGCCTGCAACACACAGTTATATGTGCTATTTCACACTGTGTAGTAACTGATTATGCTTTCTAATGGGATATATGTATTTATTTATATGGAGGAAGCAGAGTGAACTGAGGCAGTTTTATTCTACAAGAGATAGTGCCATAATATGAACGAGTGCACATTGCTAGAACAGGTGGAAAAAATGGCTGGAATTGGTTGCTCCAGGAGATGATAATAATTTTTTAAGTCCAGAGGGCTGGTGCCAGTTGCTGATTTTGTTTCTGCTTGTATTATGTTCAACTTCTCTCCAATATCAACACTTATTTTATGTCATCTGCTGTTGTATTTTATTCTAGACCTCTCTTGAACATTAGATCACCATCCTGTGGAAGAACTGTATTGTTGGGCAGCATGGACTGTTGTTCCATATGGCATATTAGCTGCAAGTACTGCAGGGGCTGTTGCAGGAGGTTTGAATCTTAGAGGTGACGGCCCTTCTGGACATTACATTGTCCAGCTGAGCTCCTTGTGTTTGGTTTCTTTCTCAAGAAGATGTTCTTGGCTGTAGAGCAGTGTCACAGTCCTGTCCTTATTCTGAAAGCTCGCCTTACCCTGGATACATCCTGACAGTGGGTCACACTGCCCTGCTAAATCCATTGCCTGGGAGAGATGGCTGTGGAGCAGAAAAAAGATTGTTTTCACATTTGTATGGGAGAGAGACACTGGTGTCACATGCATATGGAAGCCGATTTCAGCTAAGCTGGAGTGTAGGAGACATTATTGGTTTTATTATCATGTTCACTGCATGAGACTTGGCAGTATGAATCCACATGAATGTCAGATAGACAAATGAGAGAATAAAGTATGTGAGAACCATGAGTTTACAGGAATGTGACCACACAGGTCTGTCTTGTTGAAAGATAGCATTCTTAATGATGAATGTGATGATATTTGGAAAAACAAATCCCAGTAAACTGCCAATAATTTTTTCCTGTACTTTATTTATTTCCTTCATTCTTCTCTTCTTCCTTTTCCCACTAATTTGAAGGGAAATGGTATGTAAAAGAGGGTAAATACTGTTATATAAGATGTTATTAATAAAAATCTTTTTTATAGAACCATTTTTACTATATTTTATTTTATGTTCATTTATCACAGATGGAATGGTTGGAACTTTATTTATTTGTGTACAGTTACTAAGGTTTTAGAAAATAGGGAAAATCCCCAAGAAGTCTCCAATTTACCCTGACTAAAGCAATTTTATTTGACTGTGGGGGTTGTTTCTTGTGAAAGCTGCACCTGTACGATATTCTCAGGATACCGTTTTCTCAGTGAGGGAGGAAGGGGAACTCTGTATGCTGGCACATTTCCCAGTGTACTTGCGGAGGTAGTCTGGGAGGGAGAATGGCAATCTGCTCAGCAGGGAGGTAGGAGGTGTTTATAATCAAAAGCAATACTTTCAGACTCCAGTGGCAGAGGAACATATTTAGGGAGGAGAAATTCAAAAAGCAGCTGTTCCATGGATTGTGAATGCCTCAATTTTGTGGCTGTGTGGTGCATGACCAAAGGTGTTACTGCCTAGGGGAGAAGAGGGAAAGAAAAGTGGCCTGTGCAAATAGGTTTAAGTATTACAGCTCTGCAGAGCTGATCCCTGTGTTTGGGTGTCCTACAGACTTGAGATGGGGAGAGTTCACTGACTTCTTAGTTTACCTAGGTCTTGTAAGGCAGGCTTTGAAATCCCCTGCTACTTTTCATCCAGTGACTTCCCAAGTAATTTATGTTCAGCCTTCAAGGGAAATAGATTGATTAGATAGATAGATAGATAGATAGATAGATAGATACCTAACTAATTCCCCAAGAATCTGTCCATTAACCTCTGGGGACAGACACAATGTCTGTGGGAGCTA
>QWTY01008203.1:0-74621 GCA_008033365.1 Pseudorectes ferrugineus
AGTCTCCTTTCCCATCTTAGTAGCAATAGTATTCTAAATGGATCAGGTCAGGAGCCGAAGAGCTGTTTCCCAAACAAATGCTAAGGAACTCCCTAAGCTGGTGACGTAGGCTAAAACTAAAAACTGACAATTGTTCAATGCACTCAGACCTAGGATCAAAGCTTCATGATTAAGTCTGAAAACTGACAGCAGTCCTTCTAGGTCCAGCTGAACTATAGAAACTAACATGACTGATCTTTTTTTCTTCACCTGAAGATACAGCTTGTATCAAAAGTGAAATATATTGGAAGGGAGGAGTTGTGGCAGGGGCAGTAAACTATCAAGGAATGTTCTTAATTTCAATCAACTGTGTAGATAAGCCTTCTCAGAACTGGACCCCTTTCAGCCAGATACTACAGCTGCAAGAACAGCCCTGGCTGTCTTCACAAACTATTTCAGATCACATATTAAGTGGTGTGCTGCACGGTAGGATGCTGGGTTAGGACACCTCCATCCTAACCCCTGGGTTAGGACATTCTAGGCATCTTCCTCTCACACTGCTTTCCCTGAACTCAATTCCTATCTCACGGTCTTTCTGGCAGATTTACAATAGTTTATTCAATTTGCCCCCTCTAATAGCACACAGAAAACACATTCCCAGACATGTCCTAATTCAGCATCCTCCAGCAAAATTTAAGGAATGGAGAGTGAAGGGAAAATGTCTCATATGTTGACCTATATCATTAGGAAATCCCCAAGCTACATAGCATAAGAATGTCATGGTAAGCATTAGAGAAAAATTCAGAACAGGCCCAAGGAAAGGACCGACAGGCCTGTCCTAGAGACTTGACAATGTCAGATTCTTCTCTCTTCACAATTAAGGAAGTTTCAGGTATGAGTGTTGTCAAAGAATATACTGAGGTCATATTTCATACCCTCCTACTGATGATTGCAAGGATGAATCCACCACATGGGGTTCTGTCCTTCAGCAGTGATGTACACACATGATATGGAAAAATTCTTGTCAGACTATATACATTACTTCTGTATAGAGCACGGTGATGGGGTTGGGGAGGCATGTGCTTCCCAGGCAGGTTAACTGTGTTCCACAGAGTTCATGAGGCAACCCCAACGTGAGGCAGCTGTAAGATGCCTGGCAGGAAGCTCACACACAGAGCCAGACACTGACTGATAAAGGATCTAACACGTGTTCAGGTAGATTCCTTTAAGGAATAACAGAATCCATATAATTCCTATTTAAGAGAGATAAGCCAAAATAAAGACTTGAAAGAGAGAATTCAAGTGATATTTTACCTTTTCACCTTTCTCTCCTTTTTGACCTGGCAAACCAGCTACTCCTGGCAATCCTGCTTCTCCCTGATTTTAAAAGAAATAAAAAAGTCAACAAAGCAGATCTAAAATATATTTGGTTTGGTTTCCTGTCTTTGTCACAAATGCCTAACAAAGCAAATGACTCAATAAATATAGTGCAACACCCAGGAGAAGTATTAAAAGAAAACAAACACCGTGTAGAATATCATTTATTCTCGAGTGAAAACATTTACACTAAATATAATGCCTAAATATAATTCTCATTTTTACCATGGTACTTCTTTGGGTGTATATTCAAACAATTAAACCTTACTGACGTCTCTAACTTTACATTAACTAAATCCAAAATGTACTGTTTCTTAACTGGGAAATACAATGTAAGTACATCACAATACTACAAACCAGTAAGACTTTTTCATGACTGCAAAAAAAATAACCCAACTGTTTTTATACCTAGCAGGATTAAACAGCATGATGCATTAAAAAGCAATAGGAAAACTTTATACTTTATTTGGAAAGCAGTAGCATCTCTGCGTAGATTCTTGCTGCATTCCTGGAAGCGCATATATTTTGCTGGCATGAGCAGTCACTGGTGATGAAGTCGTAGCCAGTAACCTCTCCTCACCTGGGCACTAGAATAAAGAGATTTTCTGGTTTTCGGTCCACTTTGGTTAATAGGTAAATACCATCCAAACACTAGTCTTAAGTTACCTTCTCTTTTAATACTCCTGTACAAACCATATATGGAAAGTGACAACAATTTCCAAACAGAGGAAAAAAAGCTGTAAAAAAATGAATTCTAGATATTGCGATCCTTCTGTTCTAAAATAGATGCCAGTTAAAACTGATATGACTGTCCCACTTCTCTCTTCCAAAGGAGCCCAGACAGAGGAATAAAGTCTCCCAAAATTAGTAGTGAAACAGAAACAGAAAATGTCCATTTGGGGAGAAAGAAGAAGACAGTACTTCTCAGTCTCATCCTGTCCTCTCTCCCACCCCAAAATCCAAAATATAAAACTGAGTGCTAAGGAAATTTTTTTCTTTTATTATTTTTTTTAATTGTTAAATAGTTCTGGCATACACAGTTTGGAAATAAACAAAAAAGCCCTGAAGCCAAGATTCACCTGTCTGTGACTCCTGAGACCTGAGCCAACCTGAAAAAATACTACAGGACAAGCCGACAGAACCTGATAAATTTCAGAAACTCTCATTAAGATATAATGAGGTTTCTTTCGAGCCTTCTGTCAGAGAAATTCCCACAGGATTTACTGTTTAGTGTAGAAATTTGTATCCAAGTAAAAATTCTTTCCCTTAAACTACTGAAAATGTAGCCGTTATAATGGATAAGGAAGTTGTGAAACAATAAATCCAAAAATGTAATGTTAGTTTCAATATGACAGTAATTAACAAGTAGTCCACCATTTCTTACATCTTAAACATAAGACATACAAATGAAACTGATGATGCTTTTAGCTATATAGCTGAATGAATGTTTAAGTGTTTATTAATAAAGCCTATTGTTGAGCTTTTTGTGTTCATATAGAATTAGGGTTTGTTTTGTTCTTGGTTTTTTTGCTACTGTGTCATAACTGCTCAATAAATTCTATTTCCAAGCACCAAGTGGAACCTACAGAAATTTCATTCATTCCACTTTTTCATAAGCTTATACATTCAAGAGAAAGCCTGCATTATAATCAAGAATATATTTAGAAACATATTTGAACTATTAATCATTATTTAAAATTGAGATTTCCCCCTGAAATTAGATGATGTTTCTTTCATGCTTCTGAGGACCAAGGAGTTGTCAGTTCCCACAGTCTTCTGCTCCTCTGTTCTTGGGCAGATTTCTCTCTCCAGTCCAAGTACACTTTCCTCTATCTCTTTGTGGATGGAATCAATCAGTCCTTCTACACGCTCCGGGTTTTTTCTGCTGACTACAAGCTTGGTGGTGATGGCACTGTCCACTGTCTCAGAGGAGCCTGATCTTACAGACTACTTTTAACTAGCAGGCCAATAATTTAACACAATGTCTTTCTGAGGCTATTTGTGGTTTGGGCTTTTTTTTGTTTTAATGGGCTAGATTGAGCAAAATAATTACATCTGCAACTTCAAGCATTTCTATGGTTCTACTGTCTTCCAGTTTACACTGATTCTGTCTACCAAAACAAGAGGGAGAAGTGAACCCTTTAAACTAAATCACTGGTTTACCTTATGTTAAACAATATATACATGTCAGCATGTGCATTATAAAAAAGAAAGTGTTTCACAGAATCATCAAGGTTGGAAGAGACCTTCAGGATCAAGCCCAACCGTCAACCTACCACTATAACTTGCCAATTATGAAAGACCCATTCCTCCATCTTAGTGTATTAAAATAAAGAAAACTCAACACCATCCTATTTTCCTTCTCTTCCACTGCCATGCAGACTCTGTCATGGGCTTTGTTTACATTATCTGTAAAGCTTCATGAGATGCTACTGTTACTGAAACGGCCTCTGTTGCTTGAAACCATTCTCAACTCATCGCAGTGATTTGTTTCCTACTCATTGAGGCTTCTTCACTTACTAATTAGATATTAATCAATGTTAATAAATGCATTTAAAAGGCACTAGCAGCACCTAGTGCCTTTCGCTGACTTTCCATTGTACCATTTATTTACATAGCAAGATACTATGTACCATGACTGCAGATATGGAATTCATTTTTAGAAGGTAATTAAACTAACACCTCTATTGAAATTTCTTCACAACTCTTTAGTAAGAATAAAGCAATTTCTTTTGTATTAACTTTTGAATTTTAACAGACAACTTACCAAGTCTGCAGATATTTCACAACACGTATCTTCTGTTGCAAGTTGTGAATTACAATAAATTGCTATGTGGTGAAGTTCAATCTATTAAGAAATACAGAAGAAATTAATATGAAGTGTAAAAAATTATGCGTTACAGTATGCTCCTTCTTATCTTGGCGTAGTAAACTTTCTCTTTGAAACATTGCATATTTCTGAAATGCTAGAAAAAGACAAATCCAAAACAATTACACGGCTCCTCATTTAAGGAACAAATTATGCAGTCTATTACTTTGATGTAAATCACATTTAAGATTTCATTTATTTTCATGTAAGTTGCATCCATCTGTATTTGTTTGCTATATTATACAGGCATTTTAGCCTTGTAGGCATCCTGTACAAACCTTCTTTTCAGGAATGTAATTTTCCTCTGCAGGGAACTAGAGTAAAGGTTTGATAAGCTCTCTACCACATCCATTTATTGCTTTGGACAGACCTTTGCTTGGCCATTGCCACTAAAACACCTGAAGAGCAAAAATCACAAATTCTGTACATAAAGCCTGTGTTTCAGAGACTTCAGGTAGATTGGTGAGATGAGAAGCAGGTAAAATTCTAACTAGCTAATCTTATCCTCATATGCCTCTTTCTGCATCGATTTTATATCCTCTTAATCTCCCTCTTGCACTTGGTATTGAGAAAAGTGACTGTTGGTACAGGATTCGCTCTGCTGCCTTCATCAGCTTTAAGCCCGTAATGTTTTCCTGCAAACGTGGAAATCCCAATTGACAACCTCCACTCAGAATTATCCAGCTCATGCCTTGCAACCAGCACAAAAGAAACTGCTCTTTCTCTGGCATGCTATTTGGAAATGAGGAAATGTACACACATTTCAAATAACGTTGAACTCAAGTGTTAGAAAATAAAACAAAGTGTGAGCTTGGCTCCATAAAATAAGAGCTCTGAGTCCAGGCCAAAGTGCTTAGTGCCCCACAAGAATGATTCCTCCTGCAGCGTTAGCTTGCAGTTACAATGTGCTATTTTCCTCTGGAACCCTGCAGCATACATAACATCACTGAAGCCTTCTGATGGTCACTATAAACTCCAAGGCAGATGTTTTAAACCTGGGAGCTCCGTGTCAGCGTACTTAAAACAAACTGGCATTTCCTGAAGACTTCAAATTACCTGTTGTGAGCTCCCTGCATGAGGAAACAGGAGAGAGCATCCCTGGGACAGAACATAGCCCAGAATGTTATGGGGCTTCCCTGTGTAATTCTTGCACCAAAGGGTGCAGGAAACACACCTCCAGCCACTTCCTAATCCTTCCCTTTTGGATAAGGGAGAGACAACTATGAACAATGTGCCCCTATTTCTACATAGCTGAATTACTCTAGAACACCTCAATATAGAGGTAATCCTTAATTATTTTGTGTCTCCCTTTTATCAAAGACAGAGAAAGTGTAACAGATGACTGACACAAACTTACAAATAAATCTTACTAAAAATGAAAGAAAAAAATTAGCACTGCAAGTTATCTTTAGACATAGTAATAATATGTCTATCGTAATTAGGTGGCTCTTTCTCCAAATTAAATACAGAAAAACAGACTCCTTAAACCAGGACTGAGTTTTATGCATTTACTTTGGTAACAGCTTTGTCTTAGCAGATGCTACAGCATTGAATAATGTTTAGAGAAAAACACTTAAGGACTTCAAATTAAGAATACACACTCAAAAATAATGACTGGGTCTGAACATTTTATCTACATGATTCTTTACAACTGTGTTAGTAAAAGCATGGCTAAAACATTACTTCAAGTTATCTGTTTGTCCTTTCATACTACTCACATCTACAGGCTTATCATCCACAGCACGAGAAGTAATCAGTGTCCTTCCCTGCAAGTCAATGGTGAATTTTTCATCAGTCTGCTTTCTCTCAATTAAATTACAATCCAAATAGAGGGAAATGATCCCTGACTGCACGCTAATACCAAGCTTATGCCACTGCCGATCAAACAATGGATAAATTTCTCGACTCTTAAAAGTGTAGTGCAGTATATTTCCCTGAGCAGATTTGGTCATATACTCCACCACCTTTTTTGTACCATCCAGGAGGACAGAGATCTGAAAGCAAGACAAAATAAAAGAAGTGGTTATTTAAAAGTTGTAAGAAATAAGCACATACATAAACTATATGTAATGAAAATATTTCAACTACAAAGAAGTATATTATGAAGCATTCTTCTATGTAACTTGGTAAATACATATCAGCTATAAATCATAACATGAATTGGATTCTATTTTGCAGTCCAAACTGAATAGATTTTGCTTAATTTCTGTCATTCCTGCAACAAATTATCAATTATTTCAGAGCAGTCTGTCTATTTCATACAAACTTTAGCTAAATGTAATGAAACATTTATTATTATATGTGCCATATTAATGGGGGAAAAAAGAAAAAGAAACTTTTTGAAGAAATAAATCAAAGATGACTCTAACCTCAGGTGTGTCATACTGATTTAAAACTTGCCATATATACCAACGCTCTTTCTTGGTATTTCTCCGTACACGGAATGTGGCAATTAGAGAGTATTCTTCGGGAAGTCCATTTGGAAATACTTGCCTGGAACAGGAGGGAGGAAAAACATTTCTTGTTATTCTTATAACAAGCACTGCTTAAAAGGAATGAATAGAAGTAATACCTGGTGAAAACAAGAAGCCAAACACTGCTCCCACTCATTCAAATTCACAGGCCTCAGCACTCAGAAGTTTTTCTTCTCAAAAGTACAATTCAGTCTCTTTATAACAATAAATGACTGAAAATCTTGTTAATTTCTTTTTTAGCATCTGTGATTAATATAAATAGGAGTCTAAAAAGAAATGATGCAAAGTGAATGCCTCACATGAAAGTATTTTAAAATACAGCTTTTCCCAATTTATCGCTTGGGATACTTGAATATGTTTTGTAGAGGATTTGTGGAATAATCCCCATCCTTGGAGACTTTCAAAACACAGCTGGACAGGGCTCATAATAACCTGATCTAACTTTCAAGTTGGTCCTGCTTTGAGCAGGGATTTGATCCAGTGACCTCCATGGGCAATGACTCGGACATCTTGAGCATCAGAAAAGTTGGACTTTAGCAAGCTTGACAAAAAATAAGGAATGTATTTTAGAACAAATGATTTGCCGTTGTTTGATTTTGTTATTCCTTTCTTACCCAAGATGCATCATTATCTCTAAAAAAAATCTGACCTATATCACAGAATGCACTGCAACACCACTTCTATGAACTATTTGAAAAGTTTGTATTTCACAAAAAATGAAATATGTACCTCAACTCTACAGACTTTGGTAACCATTAAATATACACTAATTCTGTACTAAATAAATTAGGATGGTACAATCTATTTATTTCATTTGAAGCTTCTGCATTTCAAATTATATATTTTCTAAGACAGAGGTGAGAAAATTAAAACCACAGATCTCTACACAACAAAGGAGTAGCTAAAGTGTTCACATTGCTGTTTGTGACCAGCTAGCCATGGTGCAAAAAGCATTCCCTGGATCAGAGCTCAGGAAACCTGAGGACCCCCCACGCAGCAGAAAAATTTCCTCCATTTTATTTCCCACAATCATGTGAAGTAAATGGCTTAGTTCTAAAAAAATACTAATGGAATTATAATTATACAGCAATGTGCTATAAAGCTTTTATTAAAAACAAACCAAAATAAAACAAACAACAAAGGTGGGGGGAAAGAAAGAGCAAACCACTACAGCTGATGAAACAATAGCCCCACAACCCTCCTGGAAATTGTACTTAACTTAGGATCTCAGGAAAAATGCCTCCTGTGCAGAGAAGCCTGCTCTAAATCCTGCCAAAGAGCTTCTTTAAGGACTAGCACCTATTTAAGTCCCTTATGTGGGAATTACACTTCTTTGGCTTGTTTCCCACAGCTGATTCCTGTTTTATCCCAGGACCAAATTGGCTGCTGTCCCACATTGTTAGTGGACCCATATGCTGTTGTACAGCTATAGACGTTGGAATGTCAAAAGGCAAGGCAAAAGAGAATAGGCTTGGCTGTACTTAGATCTAGATTTCATACTATGTGTTTCAAATATAGCATAAAGAATATGTTTTATGATTTATAAAAAAAATGCCTTCACTGGGCATGAGTGTGTGTCTGCAGAACAATAAACTATCTGGACATGGGATCAGCCCTATGGTTTCCTGCACTCCAGGCAGGCTAAGGAGATGGTATCTCAGGTTTACAGCTGTAAGCTAGACAGGATATCTGGCTGTGGGAGCATCTGATTAGCTCTCCAAAATCAATTAACTTTCCCAGCTAAGTTCCTTATTGGGACACAGGGGAATCCACGTTAATGGGCAAAGGACAGACAAGTGTGGAAGAGAAATGATCAGAAGTTCATCAAATGAAAGGAGGGGAAACCATGATTGCTATGGTAAGTCTGGAAGACAAGCAGACGCAGTCTTTGGGCAAGGTGGCACTATTTTACACACCCACCCCCCCACACACACACCCCACTCCATCGCTTTTTACTGTGTGCCTTCCTAACACTTTCAGAGCCATCTAGATGTATGACAGTATTAAGTCTTGTAAAATTGTGTTTCTTTCAGAATTTTCTCATATAAGTTTGGTTGTGTGAGTACACGTGATATAAATTTACTTTCCTTAACTGTTTATCAAACCATTCAGGAAACAAAACAACATCTACAGTACGGGCCAGCGTTACGAAAACCAGCAAGAGTTCACTCTAACTTCTCTTACCTTTGAGATGACAAAGAAAATTTATTGGGAGAAATGAGAAAAGCAGACAAGATGCAATTAATTCCTAAGGGCATCACTGATTTCAGCGAAGTCAACTAAAGAGGCAAGATTTAAGCAGAATTGGACCAAAGATAAATTCAGTTAGATTCACAGAATAACTTAGGCAGGAAAGTGCCTCTGGAGGTCAATGGATCTAATCCTGTGCTTAAAGCGGGGACAGCCTGAAAATTATATCAGGTTACTGTAAGTCCTGTCCTGCTGAGACTTGGAAGTATCTAAAATGGAAATTATTCCACAACTCTTTGGGAAACCTGTTCCAGTGCCTGGCCAACAAGAAGCAAATATTTTATATACAACTACTGTATACCAGAGAGATAACTTAACAGAAACAGTATCTTTATTTCGAGAAGGGTTATCTTTGATACCAATATGAAGACTCCTTGGTGACCAAAAAGTCATTAACAAATGCTTTAAAGTATACACTTAACAGTCAACCCTTCCAGCCAGATGGTGAACATGAAAAAGAACAAAATAATGGAATGAAATAGCCTGCTGGTTTTCTGGGTATCTGCTACCATACACAATTTCCCCTATGCTCTTGCTCCCTGAATGGCTTCAAGTGATTGTAATAGAATAAAAAAGCATCCATTGAGCATTAAAGTGCCTTAGGTACAGATGATTAGTAAGATTCTTCAGTGATATTTAAGTATTATTACCATGGTATTTTCTACTCTGTAAAATCAGGTAAAAATCCTCAAAAATAGGCAAAGTGTGTACATGTTTTAAACAATAAATATAGAATGATATTTGATGGGAAAAATAAAAGACCAAACAGAAAAATGAACATAAAACCTCATGTTGGAACATGAGAAAAGACAAACCAAAATTTCACAAAATACTGAATTTGAAATTCAGAAGTTCTTTGAATGTTTAATGTACTGTTTCACCTGATCACATCAACAAACATTTAAAACCTGAGAAAACTTATGAGGTTTTATGTACAGGGTGAAAACAATAAAGGAGCAGCACTAAACATTAATAAAAATTAGAAAGCAAGTTGTTCCACGTGTCCACAGCCCAAAAAGGACTCCAACACAGTGTATTTAACCTTTCCACATGGCACAGTATAAAAACAATAAGAAAAGGAAAGAGAAAAAGGGGAAGGAAACCTACACCAAGCTCACCTCAAAGTCTACAGATGTACACACCACCCAGAGAACATGAACTTAGAGTAGTAGATCATGGTGTCTACACCAAAAACATTAAGAGAAATGCCGGATTTTAAGCAATTTACAATGTTACAGAAATATGGGTAGCAAGCGGTAAGTGTGCAAACTTATCTATAAAGACAAGACAAAAGAACTTACAAATTAATACAGACAAAGCAGATGAGGGTATCCTTGGCATCTGATCTCTCAACCAGATGCCTTTTGGACTACAGTCTCTGAACAAAATTACATCATCAGACTTGGGAGCAAAAAATCTGAGATCTTCATGAAAAGAAAATATCCTTTTCAGTGGAACAACACTTAAGTTCTCCCATTCTTTTTAAATTTCCTTACCAAACCAGATATCCTTCCCAGATGACTGCTCACACCTTTAAGGCTATTAAAAAGGTGCTTTCTTCCTCTTCTACACTAAAAACACTCATGACTGCTGTGGTTCGTGTTGAATCCAATGCTGTCCAAACTTACTATGTGTGATTTAAGCACAGTCAATGGCTTGGGCACCTCTAGGGACATGGGCAATGTTCCGGCATCTCCACACACATCTTTGAGTCACAATGAAACTTGGGTGGGAGTTACATGCCTGTCTGCTTAAGCCATGGTGCTTCTAAGCATGCCTGGAATTTATGCCCAGACGCCAGGGGAAATCAGTTGTCCAAAATTATTCATTTTAGGTGCCACTAGGGGTTGGGTGGTGCTTGAGAGTGGGCAATTTGAATTATTCTCAGACTCAGGCGCCCAGAGTCTGATTAATTTATACTTTAGGTGGAATTTCGACAGTTTGAGACTCTCCCTCTGTCCATATTGTCAGTAGCATATAATAAAAAAATTAAAGTTGATGAATGGAGCACTGTGTTCTCAAAGCAAAGCACACCCTTGGTGGAAACTACTGAAAACAATAGCAGGAATTGAAGCACATGAACTGAATACAGAGCTCTGAATTTACGCCACCCTGGTCTGCAGGACTGAGATGTACTCTAAATTACAGAGGCCCCAGCTGGCAAATTGAGGAGACCATCAATAATGAGCAAGAAGATTCCCAACAATACAAGGTTTTAGATCATACATAGGTATGTTACAAATCCATACATTCAGGTATTTCTTAATCTTTCACTGGTTGAAACATGAGGCAGATGCAGCCAGGATGGTAATAAATACCCACTAACATTCTTGCAACAACTGTGTGCCACTCTATCAAAGCATATGTATACACAGAGTTGCAAAGACTTTTGCTGCATTCTCCTCTTTTTTACTGGATTAAATGTAGTCATAATTTTTCCTAAAAACAGGTGTATATTATGACTGTACATTATGAAGTTACCAGAAGAGCAGTTACAGGAACGTTGCATAAACATTACCGCTGTATTTGTGCATACCTTCCACTGTTTATAAAGATTAAGTATAGAATGATTTTTGGCAAAACATTTTCTTTATTCATTTGTTTCCTCAAAAGTTCTGAAATGCAGATACTAGCAGGAACTGCTAGTGCTAGCATACTAAAAGAAGTAATTATGAATGAATTAACTGTGTATTCACTGTGCTATAAACAGTTTTAGTTCTATCTTTGTAAAGCAGCATTGAGTTACCCATATCAAATTTAGTAAGGCAATCCTTTATTTACCTTTTGTTTTTATTTTTAAAAAAAGCACTAATGGAAAAGCAGCATCTATTTTTAAATCTTATGAACTCTAATTGTTCCATATCGAATGAGAATACACTACAGCATATGATAAACTTCCGTATTTACAAGTATCAATGAAGCCTCCAGCTTGCTGTATATCTTCCAAGAAGAGAAAGATGAGCCAACTTGCATTTCCTGAGAGTGAAGTGAGAGATGTTTAGAGTTTATAGCAAGACATATCTTTTCCAGCTGACATATACCATTACCTGGTATATGTCACTTGTAACATGACAATGTTACAATAATTTGGCGACCAGAGCTCAAGGAGTTAGTTTAAAAAACTTTCCTCTGTTGGGTAATGATTTATTTAGTACTTTGTTGATGGAGACACTGAAGTGTTAACCTTTTTATGTTTGCAAAGGGTTTAAACTCAGATCTATTATGAATAAAAAAGTAAAGCTCAGGTGGACCAAACACAAAAATCTCCACATTATCCTCAATATTTCTACAACAAATTGCTACATTTTTGATTCTCAGTTTTTACTTAACTTGACTGATACAACAGGAGAACAGGAATCAACTAACTAGAACAACTTACCAATCCCTGCCTAGAAAGTGTATTTCAAATACTTTTCAAATTAAAGCTAAGAACAGCTGTCTTTTCTGTCAGAATAAGAAATAATTTCCTTCCCATCCATCTTCCTCAAATCACATTAAGATGCACTATACAGTTTCGTGTTACATTAGGCCTCAAGTTGTTTTCATACGACACATTATATGATGCAACTCAAGGGAAACTATTCAGACAGCTTAAGAGTTATTAATTACTTAGGGAGAGCTCAACCCACTCATGAAATGTACTGCTGAAAGCAAAGCTGCAGATTATTTTAACATTGAGAAGAGGGATTTACTTAATATTTCATATACTTTGGCATGCCTCTGCTTTCATTTACAGAACAGGTATAGAGTAGCTGACTCTTTTAATATACAGATTGTTCAGGAATTTTTTTGAGTGAAAGTCAATTGTATTGATATCAAAATTTTAAAGGGCATTTGAAAAAAGATTGGTTTGAAAGAGGAACAGAAATACCAAAACCATTCTGCCTGTGCAAAGTACTTTTACGCTAGGGTTTCCAGCAGTATTCTGCATCCTTATTTACAGGAATTGTTGGTGAATTCCTGGCCTTAATGAAGTCAAAGTCTAGTCTTCCTTTGGTTTTAAAGATGTCAAACTAACCGTCTGCTTTTCAAGTTTAGCCTATTTCTGTGTATTTTAAGTTTTCTGGAAAAAAAATCAGCAGCAATAAGAACAACACAATTAAAAGCAGTAGTATATAATAATGGACACTGGAAACGCAACAGTTTTTCTTCTCTTTTTCCTAAGCAGAATTCTGCTGAATTTTGATGAAGTTTTGAGAAATTTCAGGTCAACAAAGAATTTTGGAGTCTTATCTTGTGGAAGGCAGCTTTCAGCACTTCTGATAAAAGTCACACAATTGCTTGTTTGATCAGCATGGGGCAGAGGGATACCAGAAAGTGTTGTCCAATTGCATGATTCAGGGAAAGCAGATGGAGAGGAAATGTTTTTCCCCTGTGTGAAAGAACTAGAGCCCCATGTTTTTTTTCTTTCTGTGTTCCCCATCTCTCAATTTGTTTGTTCTCTGGTCATCTAAGCAAAAGAAACTGAATGCGAGACCTGTGTTCAGCATAAGTAGCAGCAGCATCCATCTACACTGAAAATACAAAAATAACCAAAAGAAAATCATCTCTTTTGAACTGTCATCATTTCCTCTTGGGAATTATGCTCTTCCTAGATATATACCTCATTCTACTTTCCCTTTAGTGTCGACATGTAGAACTTCAGACACATGCATAGCCCATCCCCAGTTTTCTAATATGTTTCTACTTCTGTGATTCACTGTAGGGACTGAAACCACCCTAAACCATGAAAATATGGTCTTATTGTTCAGCATGAACATCCCAGAAACCTTCTTTTCCTTACTCAGAACTACACTAGTAAATCAATTGCCCCTACAGAGAAATTTATTCAGGTTCTGACGTATTTCTCACAAGCAACACACAAGAAAACCCAAATAAAACTTTCTCTTTGGAGATTAATGGCGGAATCCAGAGAAGTGTGATGATCTGTCCTTTTCTTCAGTGGGTTTGTGATTGTCTCCAAAGATACAGTCTTTGTTTAAAATTGTGCTTAAGAGAATAGCAGAGATTTGTCTTCAGCTCATTCAAGAATTGCATGAAGATTTTTGGTCTTTAGAGATTATGCAAAAATGCCACTTTGCTGTCCTAAAGATCCTAAAATCCAATTGTGGATGGCAACCATCAACAGAAGAGGATGAGAACTTAAATACTTCAAAAAGGAACTTTGGATATTTCTTTCAATACCTACCCATGTTTTTATTTTGACATTTTAGGAGCTGTTTTATAACTCACATGGTCCTTCTAGTTAGCTCCCAGAAATGCAACAAACACAACAAGTCTAGTTATTAGAGTAGTCTGTTATTTGTCAGACTCTGAAGTCAATGAGATATTAAGTTCTTATGCTAAATATGATTATCTACACTGGAATGAAATTATTCAGCTGATCAAGAAACCTTCTGATGATGTTAATGAAAAAAAATTATGGTAACCTCTGGCAGGCAACTGACAGGGAAAATTGCTCTGCACACGTTTTTACATGCTTCCTACGCAGAAGCAAGACCTACTGTACAGTATTAAATATTTGTATATTTAAGTGGTTGCTATTGTCTGGAAAAGTAAAGAGAATACAAACTACAACAGACAATTTGTCTGTTGGAGGCCATGGTCATTCAGTCTGAAGGCAGAGAGAAAATGCACTTCATATTATGGAAAGGAGGAATGACACCAGGAATTACTTGGCTTATATATCCGTATAATCTTCCCTGTAGGAGGAAGAAATCCAAGCACCCATTTCTCCTCAGACATTTGTACAGATACCTAGAGACACTAACTGATTGCACAGACAGAATGGTCTCTTTAGTTTGGTACACAGGAGGGCGAGTCAGCTCCAGCAGAGCTTCATGCTGAGAGACTCACACCCTTTTACTTCTCACGCTGGGGTTTTGGAAGGCACCTTGTGTGTTTCTGCATGACATCATGCTACCCAACCTAAAAACGTTGTTTCCATAGAACACTCAATTTCTTCCTGTTTAGTCTCCCCTCATCCCCATCCCAAACTTTTGGTAGCTTTTTACAATGAACCAATGGAACAAGTACTAGCGGAGTGAACTGCTGATTACACTTGGAACAGGCTCTCCCTTTCCTTCCCGGGTTCATTCTGCCAAGTCCTAGACAACCTTGGCTGATGGTAAAGGGCAAACCATCTCACAGGCCAGCGTCCCTCTTACGAACATGCTGAGCGCTCCCAGTGAACCTAACAGCACGGCTGGCAGTGGAAAGGGAGAGCTAGCACTGCTGTTTGGAGTGCAGCTGCACCAAACTAAGGGACGCGTTTTTTGCTAACCCCAAATAATTTTCTGCATAACTAGCCTCCTCCTCCTCAGCATGCAGGACTGCCTATAAATAAATAAACTCATTCCTGGCTAAAGTCACAAGCAGGCTGTGCTAAGAAGTGCTTGAGAAAAGAGGCCCAGGCAAGATCAAAGACACTACAGCCTACAGCTCTGTTATAAATGGGTATATGTACCTGTCCTTGTTCCAGATGATCTCCCAAAAAAGGAAGGTGTAAGCAGTGAAGATTGATTTTCCAACAGAAGAGATCCGAGTAAGAAAGAAGGTTAATGATACCAGATAGCAGGGTCAGACCTGAAAAAGTAGCTGTCAGATGCAGGAGTGAAGCTACAGAGAGAACATGCTTTTGCTTTAACACCCCCTACACACAGCACAACTAGTTACGCATATTTAAGCCTGGTGTTCTGCTTACACTTAGAAGGATAATTAGATGAATAATGTGCTCTTTTACAGCATATAAGAACTGTTAACATTCATGAATTTGAATTGAATGAGTATAGAAAAGAAAAGATCAAAAACCTTATTTGCATCACATCAGAAGATGTACCAGCATTTTCAGAAACTGGAAGTTACTTTTCTTAAGTCTCAGGACTTAGGTTGTCTAATTAATGTCCAGTTTAAAAAAAAAAAAAAAGAGTATATACAGCTTAGCCTAAACTCTTACAATTTCTCTAATAATGAGATTTTTTTGTAAGTTACAGATTAAATGGGGTTAAAAATAAATCCGGTTTAAATATACCCACATTGCTATCTGCTGAGTCATAACTATATTTAGCAGGATGGACCAAAGACCTGTGACTTGCTAACCCTGTTACTATCAGACCCAGCTGGGAAATGGCCAGGTATTCCCTTTAAAGTGCTAGGAGACAAACAACATCCAAAGCTTATAAAGAGAGAGGGGGTCTTGCATCTGGCTCAAGACAGAGGTGTGGAGAGGACACCTCAAGCAGTGATATGGATAAGTCAATAAACATTTTATTTAGGTTAATTTTAAGCTTCACATCAAAAGAATACACCAAACCCAACTTGAAAGAACACTGAATATGACCGGGAGTCCTTCTCAGGCTGGGGAATTAGGCTAGGTGTCATATATCCAAGCAAGGAAGGTTGATATGCTAGAGAAATTCACAAACTTTCCTCAAACCAGTGAAGGCTTCACAGGAGAAAAGCTTTGCATTAAACCAACGCATCAACTATAACAACTTGAGGTTAAATCATCTATGTAATTTCCATGCCAAAGTAACAGAACTGGAATGAACAATGATCATCTTTTTCAACACTAAGGCTGAGATTGAAATCTGTACTGCTGATGAAAATTCTAAGAACATCATATTACCTAGTGTATATATGAGACTAGTAGATAAAAAGTAGAAAAGTTATAACAGTAAAGAAAATATACAATATTGTAGCATTTAAGCATGCAATGAGATGAAAAAAAATATTTTGGAAGTTTTAAAAAAGAAGTACTTAGTTCCCTCATCACCCCATTATAAAACCTGCATTTTGACAAATTCACTCTTACCCTATAATTTACATGGTTGACAATGGAATTACGTACCCGATATTATGGGAAACTATACTCTCGAGGAAGAAAACCTGTTAACAGTATAGTTTATAATACAATCATAGAAGCCTGGAATGGCTGAGGTTGGAAGGAACCTCTGGAGGTCATCTGTTCCAACCCCCCTACTCACTCAGGACCACCTAGAGCCAGCTGGGTAGGAGTACACGTTTACTTGTGTGTTAGAACAAAATCAGCATAAGCTGTTTAAAGAGATGACACTTAAACTTAATCGTGATAAAAAAAGTTTTGAGTGCTGTAAGAAGTGTACTCTTAGGCATCATATGAGTAGTTCTAATTTATTTTTGAGTAGAAAAAAGAAGCAAGGCTATGTTATAACTCTTTGATCTTTCAAGAACTCTAATTGGTTAATGAGTCATGACTTTCCTTTCCATGAAATCATATCAGCTATCTTGAATCACAAAGTGTTTTTTTAATGCTCCTAACATTTTCACAACAAACCAATCTTAAGCTTATGTAATTTCCTGGTAGCATAGCGTATCTGTCTCCACATACTAACAGTAATGCAATTATTTATCACTTTCTAAATTTAAAAAAAGTTCTGTGGAAAGAAAAATAGCCTATCAAAAAAAGAAATAATTTCAAAGTCTATGCTCCTTTTTGACTTAACAGATACCTGATAGCATTTTCTTTTCAGACATTCAAGTCATCATATACAGCTTCATTACTAAAGTACTGCTAGAACTTACATCTTATATTTAGTCCTTTTGTAGTACATTTTCTTCCAGTGCCTCTGTCCATATGATTATTATTAGTTGCTGTCCTTATCACATATTGTCCACAGTTCATATTAAAATATAATGTCACATGCTAAACATTCTAATTCTCAGGAACTTAATCTCACAGGAGATATTAAAAAATGCCAAACAAACTACTGCAATAGAAGACTCACTTCCCAAAGTCCCTTGTTTCCAAATACCACCTTCACCTATAAAATGAGTGAGCATTATCTACTGATTCTGTACAAGTCACTGCTAGATGTCAATCCTGATCAAGAGCAACAATTTAATGCTGTAACTGCACGTGCTATACTTCAAAGTGCATGCACCACGGAATATCCTCAGTGCAAGGAGTGGACCTGGAAGGGCACTTCTTCCCTGCAAGTCTTGGCAATCAGTTCTTGTTATTGTATGCACTCCTGGTGAATACTGTTTTGCTTTTTGCTTAGTTCCATAGATTAATTTAAACTGGCAGTCGTCTAGCATTCTGAACTGCTCATGTAAGAGACAGATCCAGTAAGAGTAAAAAAATGTGTGTGGAGTCATGGCACCCCAATGACGCTATTTGTGTTGTTACTTCTCAGGAGTGGTCCAAAGCAAACCCCATGTGCCTTAACCAATGGATATTTTATGGGATATGCACTTAAAAGTATTTGAGTAAATCAATACTGTTCACCATAGATTATGAGCATACATATTTCTTGCCAAACTCTCATAGACTCGCAGAATTGTTGAGGCTGGAAAGGACCTTTAAGATCATCAAGTCCAACCTAGCACCACCACCGTGTCCACCAATAAACTGTGTTCTCAAGTGCCATATCCATATGGTTTTTGTACTCTTCCAGGGATAGGGACTTCACCACATCCCTGGGCAGTCTGTTTCAATGCTTTACAAACCTTTCGGTGGAGAAAAAAATTCTTAACATCTAATCTAAGCAGAACTCTCAGAAGAGTTCACAAAGAAAACTGAGTAAAAGAGGTAAATCAAAGTTTATCGAGGACTTTAACATTAACATTGTTAATATAGGTGTATCAATAATTAGTAGTCTAATCTCTAAAATAAAAGATACACAACTTTTCCTACGAAAATTAAAAGCATAATGCTATATTAGGAACCATCAATAAGCTATTCAAAACCTAAATTGTCATGCCCAATCCCAGAGTATTTTTAGGATTTATTTTTTTAAAATAGAATTCTGAGATACTGCAACTAGTCACACTGACTAAATCCAAAAATAACATGATGTCTTGCATGTGGTTCTGTTAATATACCAATATCTGTACATCTTGTTTCTATAGATTACAGATCGTTTCTCAAGTTGAAGTTTATTAAATCATTCCAAGTTTTGAAATGAGTTTGTGGCATGACAAATATTCACTTGAGACAGGCAAGACTGCAATCAGCAAACATTGTACACTTATGACTGAACTCAAATTGATACCCAGACCTCCAAGTGAAAAACCCAGAGCATGGCCTATATTGTCCATTCAAAATCAAAAAAGTATTTAAAAAATTTTGTCAATTTATCTCCATAAATAAAATACTTCATGGCATGGTGATAAAAACTGCAAAGAGCTAACCACATAGAAATGCTAGAGGCCAAAAATCTATCAAAACCAAATGAAAATCAGTGTAATGAAAAAAACACCAGGCAGTTTCACTGTGAGACAGACCATGAACTATTTTTAGATATAAAACCTAAAAACTCAGAGGCAAAGTGGGGGAAGGGTATGATATCTCTATGAAATGTTTAAACAAAAAGCTCCAGTATTAACACAGATATATCAGCACAAACATCTTTTTGTAGGTACAACTTTAGTTAAGAGGAAAAATGCCTGACAGCATAGCTAAAGCAAACTAGATTTCACAGCGTTAAATCACAAAAGCCAGAAAAAGAAAGATCTGATTTATTACAGGGTTATTTGTTGTTTTGGTTTTTTTTCCCAGTCTGCTGATAAATGACTTTTGAAGCATGTGGCACCATTGCTTCAGCTAGAGAAATTATACGCATTTTATAAAGACACTTGAATCCTCTCAGCTCAATCAGCAAAACTGATAAATGATGTTTCAGTCTCTATATACAACATAATGGGCTACAGTCTATCCTCAGCTGCACGCATTATGCCTAGTACACATCACTGAATTCTGTGTGGTTGCATATAGCATGGCTGTAGATACCCACAGCTATTCTGGTTTTCCAAGTAACTTCTTCTGTACCGATTTTGCAACTGCCCTTTTGTTCTAAGACTATCAAACACAGACCTTGTTAAAGACTTAGATCTGCTTTCTCCTTGTACTCATTTTTGACAGACTTTTGCTTCAAAAAAGGTGGCCAAGATAAACCAAGAAAACATTGCAAAGATTTTAAAAATCAGCATGTTTGGCAGGGAGTAAGAGGCATGTAAACTTTTCTGAAAGTTCCCCACACTCTGGTATCACTTAAGGTTCCTTCAGCTAACGTACTGGTAAATTGAACAACCTTCATCAGAATTTGCATCCCATTTTTTGAATAAGGGTCATTGAGAAGCATCTAGGTAAATTTCTTCTGCTGAATCTAGAAATCCAATAACACAATAACTTTGTCTTGCAATTGAAAATCTATGAAAATCTGTGGTTTAGGATTTGCTATCTTAAATGAGAAAACTGAAAAATAGTTTTGGAATCCATATCAGATGAAAATAGAAATGAATTCCCTACAGGAATATACAGCAAAAGTGAAATTGCAGATGTCATTGTTTTAATCGGAACACTGGGATTGTTTTCCACAGGGCAGGTTAAACCATTAAAAACTGAGGGTACAGTTTCAGGGTTTGTTTCAGCTAAAGGCAGCGCTGCTGGGGCTGGGGGCAGCCAGTCTTGCTCCTTCCCCACTGCGACTGCTGGAGATGACACAGCCACAGGGATCAGCCGCCAGCCTCGCTGAACAGAGAGGCTGATGCTGATGTGGAGGAAGTGAGATGAGGCTGAGAGCTGGAGATGGGTGCTGTGAAAGCAAGCTCCTAATTTTATTTTCTTCCAAATAATAATTTTGGCTTTGTTTATTTGGATTTGTTTATTGCCTGCCATGAGGCACATGGGATTCCACACGAACACTGCTGGTCTCCTGCACACTCTCGTTGTGGACCAGTGCCCTTAAAGTGCACAACTCCCAAAAACCTCTTCCCTTTATTTGCAAGTGCTTTGCAGCAAGAACATCATCACTGGGGATAAAAAGGAAAAAAAAGAGTCTGCTTCATCCAACAGTGTTTTACCAATTCAACTGGTATGACACTGCCCCACTAAGTGCTCCACTGTCAGGGGAACACACTACAGATCAAAGAATTCTAATTTGTTACAGTCAGTGGCTTAATTAAAATAGATTTCTAACTCTCTGTTCCCCCACAGCATGCTTTTAATGTAAGTACTATACATTTTTAAATGTACTCTTCCCCTCTGCCACCTCTGTCTTTACCTTTGCTTTCCCAATTCTTTCTGCATAGTAAATTACATGTTAAATTGTAGGATGATTCAAACTCAATATAGACAATAAAATCCATTAATACTTGAATTTTGAATTTTACAAAAATTGCCATATTTCTTGTAAATTGTCAGGGAGAAACAAGCCTAAAAATGCAGAAAGACATTCACATGTGATTATTCTTTAAAAGAAGCATTGGTCTGTCATTTTACATGGTAAGAAGCCCCATTTTTCTCCGTAGATATGAAATTAAATAATTGGTATTTACATGGTAGTTACAACACCAATTTGTTCTTTCAACAGTAATCACTGTATTTTCTTTCTTTTTAGTTTGTAAAATACAGTAAGTTTTGAAGTTCCTGGAAATAAACAAAAAATATACTATTTCAGGGAAAAAAGAAAGATTGAATCATTACTGCTTCTGATCCACTACTTTGAAAGACCTGAAGAAACATCAGAATTTGTACTAAATTCACGCTCCCACACTCAGGAAGCAAATTCCAAAGGCAAGGCCTTTTTCTTGAAAATACCCTGCAACCAAAATACCAGACATTTCAGTCTTAGCATTGCTGGCTCCAACTGCTCAAATGACCTCAAATAAATACATGATATAGTAGAGGAGAGGTGTTTTCTTACATAATCATCTAATATTTTAACGGAACAAAGGCTTGCAGGACTTCGTGTGAGCACAGATAGAAGCTGGTTTGAATAATTGTAACTATTGCCTCAAAACTGGGATAATAACTCATTGCCATTTTCAGTCATGCTTTAAAAGCCTTCAATGATTTTCTGTGGAAATCAGTGATCTTCACATCTATCTATTCTATACTATTTTTAAGAAATATGTATAAAACTTCCTAAAATAAGTCTTAAAATATTTTTCAAGAAGACTGTTGAAACTAACTCTGCTGCTCAAAACAAATGCCATGTGCAAAAATAATGAAAAATCATGCCCATGAGGACCTTCATGGAGAGCTGAAGTTTATGAAAGGAACTCAGTATTTTTTAGTTTGGTGAAGAGAGGTCTCAGCAGATACAGCCAGAGGACAGACAGCAAAAGTAAATGGTTGCAAAGTAATGTAGAGATAGGTGGCTTTGGGAAAGCAAATTGCTGGCTATGAAAAGGCTTCTAACAGTGAGCACAGAAACTCCCTCGCTTGATGCCAGCTCTGCTCTAGGAAAATAGAATTCCCTCCACATTTTCTTGTGATTAAAAAGGTTAGCACTAAAAACAAAAAGAAAACCCCAAATAAATATTTTTTATCAGCAATTTCTGTTCTCAGCAGAAAGAATCCTCCTGCCTGGAATTTACAGAGTCAAGCGGGAACAGTATTTCTTCCTCCAGTAACTAGACATCCCAAGGAGGTGAAACACTTTCTCTGAAATATGGCCCAAGCCACAGCTCTTCTGGCAGAAGCGAGTAACAACTTTGCTGGAAGAGCTTGTAGTCCAAATACAGTCAAAATCCAAGCTCTTTTGCAGTATCTTGCAAGGAAAGGGGGAGAATTCCTAAAAGAGTCGTGAGAGTAATCCCAACTGCTGTAACTCAGATCATTTAACAGCCAGCTATGATAATCTCCTCAGTAAATTAATAGTTTGTCAAGCCAAACAAACTACAAAATAAGAAAGCTGTGACTGTGCCATGAAGATTTGCTAATCATGAACATCCATTTCAAAAACATTCTGAAACTCAGCCGAAACCAGCTTATTATCTCCTTTATTGGCGCTTTCAGAAGAGGAAAAAAATGACCCATCATCAACAGAGAAAAGTGAGAATGAGGAACAACTGATGTTTGATGCATCTTTAGAGAAAGACAGTGAAATGAATTCATCATAGAGCTGTTTACTCTAAGACAACTGAAGAACAAAGATTAGCCTAAAAGGCTTTATGTCCAGAAGTACTGAATACTGCTGGCAGGTCTAAAGGAAAGCTATCGGCACAAAGCCCTGTGCTCCTTTGCCAGCAAGCTCTGTGCCACACTGGAATACACTACATGGGCTGTACATGTTAAAGTCTGGAGAAGAAATATCACCCTATAGTGTATTTGTTGAGATAAAATATAAAAATTATATAAATCGTTGATATAAAATTACTATTATTCTGTGATTCTGTGGTGTGGTTATGACTATATAATTAGACTGTCTGCCTAACAGTACTTCACTATGAGTTTCTTTATGACTCAAAATCTCAGTTACAGTACTTTCCTCAGGAATAACTTCTGTTAAAGTCCACGAAGAGCTGCAATAAGCCATTCACAGTTTTAATCAGGAAAATATTACTGGCATTATATTAATAATTAATAGTCATTTACATAAAGCATAAGAAAAGGTATCCATCTGCTATCACAAGATAAAATATGTACAGAACTCCATCACAAAAAGAGATGAAGACCTACAGCTGAAGTCCAACACAAATAAACGTAATCAATTTCCCAAGCTGACAGAGCATTGTAAATTATTTACAACATATAAATAGGTGAAACACTACCCCAGGTCCATTGAAAAAAACCAAAATGGCATCACAGAAGAAAAATGGCACAGCATAGCTTTCTATTACCCACACTACAACTGAATGAATGAAATGCAAGAGGAGATGTGCCAAGTTACTTGATACTTGCTAGTCAGCTTAATCAGATACTCTCAATTTCCTGCAGGATGGATAACAAACACTGTTCTGCTGCTTACTGCACACCACGTCTACTAAAATATTTTCTGAGGTAGAACGATCCTGAAAGCCATCTAATAACACAAGGGGTCTGGAACCACACAACCTGACATAATGTAAGAGAAGTAGATTTAAATAAAAATAATTAATTAAAAGATATTGTATATGGGTAACTGAGATAGTAAATTATAAGGTTATGATGACAGATACCCAAGTTTCTGGCTATCTTTCGTTGCAACCCTACCATGTAAAAACCCAAAACCCGATTTCGTGCTCCTGACTGCCCTCTGCCCTTATTTTAAAAAACCATTCTAAAACTTCAGAACAGTTTAAAAAATAACGCACTTTAAACAAAATTTTTAAAATATATTTGTCCAAAGTGTTATCTCAATATCAGAAAGCCAATTTATATTCAATAAACTGAAATAGTTAAGAATAGAATTCATTTTTTAAAGACATGTGTTTCTGTGAAGAAAGGCTAATAGAGGATGAGAAAGATTATTTCCATGAAGAACAAGGATTTAACAGAAATTCTGCAATGCTTGAATGCTACTGAAAATACTTTTAACCCTTTTATTGTTCAGGAAGATACACGTAAGAGGTACTACTTACTTGCACAGCAAGCTGACAGAAAATCTTATCTTGTACCTTATTATCATCAATAATATGATGCTGATTTTCTGCCTGACTATATTCATTTTTCTGCCTAACTATATTCACATATTAGCACTGATATGCATTTTATTAATAATCATCTCAGTTGCTTCATCCAGCTAAATTTTTCATCCATTAGATATGCATATTTTTAGGTGAAACTAGAAAGATTTTCTCTTTAGTTTTTTGTTTAATGAGGATACACAGAAGAAAATAACCATGAAAGCCAAGCCACCTCCCTTCCAGGTTTCCTTAACTGAAATTCTTTAGCCCCTGCCCAAGTTACACTGATAATGAAGAAAAACTAGCCATTTTTCTCTCCCTTCAAAAAGCTGATGAGATAAAATATAGGAAAAAATATATAATGCAAAAAACCCCCAAACAAAACAACCATTGTGACTTTCCTTGCAATCGCTAATAGTTAGGGCTTTGTTAGGTCACAGCTATCAGCCATGGTGTGGATTCCCCATTTTCACTGCCTTCACTAATAAACTGTTTTCAAAAGAAGAAAAAACAGACATTAGTATTCAGGCCTACTAAAATAAAGCCAAGAAAAAAGCTTTATGTTTTTTAACCTCAACATCACTTCTCAGACTGCTTCCAAAACCACTCAGAAATTCTTAGAAATCAATACTTTGAATCAAGAATTTTACCATTACGATTCAGTAATATCAATTTTAAATAATTCACTCTTTTGCAATTTCTAGCACCTCTCTACTCCATTTTTGTCATTGATTTGCTTACTGTTTCAGAATAAAGTCAGCTTGCAAGATGCATTTCTTAGCACTTCTTGGCTTCTTATTCCTAAAGGAAATTGCTCCACATTTTTTGGTATTGCCTTGATTTTCTACTCTTCTGTAGTCTCATGTTTCCCTCAAATTCCCATATATCGGAAAAAAAAAACTTGTAAAAAACTGAAAAATTAATTTTTTTTAAAAGAAAAGTTTTCTTACTAAAAATCTCTCAAAATATTTTCAGTAAAGACATTTATGGGTGGTACCTAAATTCTTCTGTTCCTCATCTAAAGACAATCTGGATAATACTGGAAAGGTCCTAAAAAAAGAAGAGCACTCTTTGTGTCAAGTAATTTTGTCTAGTCATTTTTCCTTCAATAGCTAGTGTCCAAGGTATTTTTAAGAAAGTGATTAGTTTGACTTTGCTGAATTACACAAGCATAAAAATTTGCACTTACAGTATCAACATATCAGAAAAATTTAGAATTTATCTAGCAATTTAGAATATTTAGATTCCGTTTCTTTAGTCATGCTCCTCTCACAAAGATCAGTTTGTTTTGTGTCTGGGTGCCTCCAGTTATTCTCTTCTTCCTTTCCCCCTGGCCTCATGCTACTCACAGTCCCTCTTTGCTATGCCCAGGATCCAAGCAAAGGGGAAGTCTGAGGACCAGGTGTATTTTTTTACTAGGCAAGCTGGAGCTTGCAACAGAAAATATCCAACCTGAAGACATGGGAATAGAGTTGCTTCCCTCGTCATCACAGGAACACGCTGTACAGAAACCACAGTCCCATGACTCAGAGCACATCTCAACCAAAGAAGCTCTGAGATGATCCTCTCTCTCCACTGAGCACAGGGAACTTGAAACTACATTCCTAACTGCTTCTTGACATTTCCTTGTCCCTGTGCAAACTTAAGTGCATCCAATCCAATTGTGCCTTATTCTCTTTCACTCTCCTTTTGATTTTTCATGCAGTCTCTGCTTTTCATCCCACCCTGTGCCAGAATAAGATTTTGCCTACTTTCTCCTCTACACTGAGTACCCACTGTGCTGTTGCTGCTCAAAGGCAAAATGTGAATACCAGGAAAATTAAAAAATAGCGTTGAAGGAAATGGTGATACTCTCTCTCTTTTTAATCTTGCCAGCAGTAGTGAGAGAGAGAACAGACAACTTCACTGAGGGGAGATTAGTATAATAGTTCCTGTCATACCATGAAAGTTATTTCTTTCCTTTGTTTTATAAATATTTATGTATTAACAGTAGAATTTTCAGTATCAGAATCATGATCTGGGAAAGTGCTATTAACAATTAACTTACTACCTAGATACTCCCAAATTCCAGAAGAAGAGCACACCAAAATCAAAATGCTTCCCACAGAAAAACCTGAAAATGTCTAAAAACAGCCGTACTGCTTTCTGTGGCATCCTTTGGATACCTCTTCAGTGACTCAGTTAATTAGTAGCATTGAGTCTGAGCTATATCTTTTAAAAGCTAAGCATGAAAGTAGTATCTCACCTTGTATCTCTGATGAGAGGTGCGCTTCCCAGCTTAAAACAGATCTTTTCCCCTCCACAAGATGTTTGCCTTAAAGAAAAGCTTTCTGCCAGATCAAACCCTGTAAAATACGTCACAATATGATACAATTTATTGGAATTTAAAAACCATAAGTAAATAATGATTTTTAGCACACTTGAATACAAGCATATTAGTATTTCTAGAATACAGACTGACAAGCTATTTTGAAAAGCAGAACTTGAAGTCAGAGAAACTTTAAATATTCATTTTATTAAAACTGTTCATGCAAAATTTGCTTGGTAGATGACTTCATAACCTGAAAAATGCATTTGTTAGTTCCTTTTATCATCTGAACTGATAGGAACGCAGGATGATTGTAAAAAAACATGGAAATTAGTGTGGCTGCCAAACTCAAACCGACACTTTCCAGGAAAAACACGTTCTGATTTTAATCTCACCTTCCTAAGAGCAGCAGCAGCTTTTGGTGCTTGGGGAAGGCATTCTGTCCTACCCTTTCACTTTTAAAGCCAGCTTCAATCGGACTATGATTACATCCAGTAATCATTAGCTAATTAATATAGATATCCATATTAGATTGGTCATTTACCTGATACACCACGACTGTCTCTGTTGATTTGTTTGAGATAACGGGGAGCTGTTTTCATTAAAGGACACACAGCACCTTCAAGAGAACATAGTTTAGTGTCTATCATATGAAACTAACAGGAACTGAACAAACTAATAGGAATTGAACAAACTATCATGACAGTGATGGTCAGGAGTGGTTCTTTTTGTTTCTTTAGGATATGAAAAGCAGCAATAAACCAAATTAAAAATCTAAACAAGAGCAGATTTTATATTACACTTCCAATAATACAAGCAGAGAGAATTTGTATCACATTTTAATTCAGCTGCCTTTGGTTAAAGTTCATATAAACAGTATAGCCATAAGAAAACCATTAAATTCTTACCACGCTGTTTCCATTTACAACACTCTATAAAGCAGTAATATCTGTTCCAAGTTCTTTTTGTATTTCTCACTGTATTATTAGAAAATATTTTCCCCCATTAATGAATATGAAGCAATATTACATTTTGGGGAAAAAAAGCTTGAAAATTAAGTAAGGGAGTAAGTCTGAACCAAAGCATTTGGGTAAACAAACAGAATGTTCTAAAATTTGGAACATGGTAAACTGAGGTTAAATCTAACTGAACCCTTAGATAAAACTGTATTATTAATATGCAATATCTTACTTGCATGAAGTCCTTTATGCTTTTTTTTTTAATAGATATATAGGAATACCCACTTTTAAGAAGGAAATACAGAAAAATGTCACTTTTGTGCAGGGGTCAGAAATAAGGCTCGCTATTTAACAAGTTTTGCAAACAGCCCTGCTAAATCCTAATAAAACTAGCAAATCAAAGATGACAGGTTATGATATTTGGCCTGTAAACTTATCAAGCACAGAGCTTTGTGAGCAGATGCAACTAAAAATATGTCCAAGGTGTATCTGAAGCTGCTGAACAGTGAAGGTCAAAGCACTTTCTGAAGCATTAGTTCAATGAAAAAAGTAAAGAATGTCCTACCATTAACCTGGAAATCATCTATATTTAAATGTTTCATAAGAGCATCCAGACCAAACATTGGTATTCAAAATAGCTATATTTGTAATCTTAAAGCATGTGAAATTTGTCATTTATTCTGTAGTCATGTAGAAAGCATATTATCCTTCAAAACTCTTAAATGTTATTAAATATATTTTAGTATTTGATCTGGATTAAGAATGTCTAACTGGAAATAACTAATAAAAGTGAAACTAGATTATATAATACAGATATAAAGACACCTCCTGATAATATGGCTAATGAAAGCTATGTCAACTATTTAAAGAATAGACTGGGCGAAACACTTTTTTTTTTTTCTAAGATTCATTACATTCCATGTCCTTCACATGTACAATTACAGTTACAACTAATAATTTACTACTACAAGTAACATCACAGATAAATTAATTTAATTCTAAGGCACTAAGAGAATAAATTTTTTCTTTCCCTCATATAGATCCATAAATACGTGTATATCCATGTTTTTCTGTATACAGATAGAGTTTCATGATAACTGAGATGAAACATATGCATGAAAAACTCTGTAAAGTCCCTTTCCCAAGAAAAGATGCTGAATTGTAAAAAATATTCATGTTGAAAACTCTAAAGTGAGATCTTTCATCATTCTTGGTTTGCAGGAAGTTTTTTACAGTGCGAAAAGCATTTGCTGGGATTACATAGTAACATAGCAATTTCAATACGCCAGTTGATGTATACACACACAGTATGGGACAGAAACAGGTTCACCTTAGATACCCTCTGGTCTACAGACCTCAACCTTCAATCACACACAGATTATTAAACTATAGACTTCTATATACAGCCACTCTAAAACAATGAATGTCGTTAGGGTGGATTTACATAAGTATAGCTCTAAGAAATAAGCTGGAGTAAAGGAAGCCATTTATGGCTGAAGTCACAAAAGAATGTCAGACACGCGTGGACAATGTTTTTCTTAAATCTACATGTTTTCTACCAAGGGTTTTTTTTCAAAAATATTCAATATATTTCAAGGCAGGTTCTCTTTTTGGTTAAATTCTTGGTAGTACTTTTAATAAGAGCAGACAGATAGTACTTATTGCTGATTTTACCCTAAACTGATGTAAGCTTTAGAGAACCTGAGACACAAGTGTGCTTTGTATTTTCAGCATTAACTTATGTAAGTGTTGAGCAGTGAAAGACTACAAAGTTCTAGCTTATTCCCCACAGCCACTTTCTTCCAAGTCCAAATAAAGCCTCAAGCCTTAATTTTTGTGTTATCCAGATGATAGCAATGATTCCTCACATGCCACAATCTGGACTGTGGACCTATTTTTATCAGTGGCATAACAGTCACAGCACAGACAGGCCTTTTAAGTGTTAGTTATTTGTTTGTATTCCACATCCCCAGAACTGGAAGAGTTACCGTGAATCTTCTATCACATGCTGCTGATGCACTCCTTTAGTTCAATACCATTCCTTTTACTAGAGAGCTAAGGGAAAACGCTCACATAACAAGACCAAACCCTCTCCATACCAAGACTGACAACTTTCATTACTATAGATTGATGAAAATTCCCTCTGCAGTTACAGCTTGTATAGTTAACCTCTTCCACGATTTTTAGTACTGCTAGCAGATCCTTATATTTTCTTTAGCCTGAGACAAAACAGTTTGCCCATTCAACATGGGGGTAGCTGAATGACAAGGTCTACATGAAGATATTCAGGAAAGGAAAGGAACAAGAGAAATCCTTACTTGCTAATCCAGGTCCGGAAACCATGAACCTACCTGGCCTGTTAAAATACATTACTATAAAATTAATGAAATAGTAAGAAGAACAAGCTTACATTTATACTCTAGATTGCTCTGCACACGATAAAACTGCATCTGTGTGGATTGAACTAAAAAATTAATATTGAACCAGCGATATCAAAGGTCAAGTTAACTTATCTATAAATTAACAAGTTCACCTACCCATATGAAAAATTAGACCTTGATCTTTATAAATCAATGAGTTCTAGCTATGAGCTCATTAATATAAAATCAATCTAATAATTGTGAAAATATTAATTTATGCAGACCAAGCAGATACATCACATATCATTGTCTTCTCTCTTTTCAGTAAGGTGATAATAAGAATTTTTTGGTTTTTTTCTAACAATATTTAAAAAAAAAAAAAAGGCATCGCATCTAGACATATCTGTTGCAACACGCAACAGAGTGTTCCAAATTCCTGGAATGATCAGGACACCTGTTGAAGCACACTGCAACTTCCATCTAGGCACTATGCTCAGCTTTCCATTCCATGCAAACAAGGACAGAAGACACTCTGGTGTGTGCTTCAGTCTCCATCTTACAGATATCTTGTGTGCACTTCCTGAGTGGGAACTGTAACTTCCAATAGGCAGTCTTGGCTTCTCCAGATCAAGTGTAACCTGTAATGGCTAGATTCACTTTACAAGTACCCATGTGCTAATTTAAAATTAAACTTCACGCTCAGGTGAAGTTTTTAGCTGCCATCTACCACCACTGACATCCACATTTGCAAGGGCACTGAGGCTTCCATCAGTGACCATGACCAGCCTAGTGAATGCGGCCAAACAGCAAAGCCCAGCCTAACATCCTGTGTCGACTCAAGCTTCAGGCAGAAACTCCTACTACCCAAGATTTTTCTCATACTCTTACTGGATCAGGCTTCATAAACACACAGACATAGGCAACCTCTTCAGAGCTTGCCACACACTTGCAAATGCCAGCAATGACATCCAGTGAGTCCACCTCAAACGCATTCATACTGAAGATAAGCAGGCCCAGCTGGCTTGCTTTCAAATAAGGTCAAGAATTCAGATTTCCTACATATATGTAGCCTCAAGTACAGAGGCACCAGGAAATAAAATGTGATTTTTTTGCATTCCGTTATTTTACTCTGTAAAGAAGATCATATTACATTAAAACATATATGTTAATTAAGACAAGGGTAGGAAGAATGAAGGAAACGTGATACAGTAAAGAAGTCATCTTCAAATCTGGTGACTATTTAGATGGTTATGAAGTGACGTAACAGCACTGGCAGACAGAAATAAGAAATCCAAGCAATGGAGTTCAAGGATTAGGATACTCATGCTAGACCCCTGGAGAACTATATTCTCCCATGAAGAAGAGTAAGTAGTGAAAAACAGGACTTCAAATTATTTGGGACAACCAGCACCACTTCACCAACGGCAAGTCCTGCATAACTAACCCAGTGGCCTTTTACAATGGAGTGAATACATCAGTGGACAAGGGAAAAGCTATGAATGTCATCTAGATTTCTGCAAAGCCTTTGACATGGTCCTCACAATACCTCTGAATTGGAGAGATTGGGATTTGAAGTGTGGACTGCTTAGTGGATGAAGAATTGGTTGGACAGTCACACCCAGAGGGGAGTGGTCAAGTGCTCCATGTCCAGATGGAAATCAGTGACAAGTGGTGTCCTATTTGGGACCAATGTCATTTAATTAATTAATGACATAGATGAAGGGATTGAGTGTACCCTCAGCAAATTTGCAGATGACACACCTAAAGGATGGAATGTCATCCAGAGGGAGCTAGACAAGCTTGAGAATTGGGCCCATGGGAATCTTGAGAGGTTCAACAACCTCATGAGGTTCTGCACCTGGGTCAGAGCAATGCCCAGTATCAAAACAGGCTTGGGGATGAAGGAATTGAGAGCAGGCCTGACAAGGAGGCTTTGAGAACACTGATGGATGAAAAGTTGGGGATCAGCAGTGTGTGCTCACAGCCTGGAAAGCGAATCATACCATGGGCTGTATCTAAAGAAGCACGGCCAGCAGGTCAAGAGAGGTAATTCTGCTCATCAGCTCTCATGAGAACCACCCCTCACCCCCACCTGGACTACTACATCCAGCTCCAGGGCCCCAACACAAGAAAAACATGGACCTGCTGAAGCAGGTGCAAAGGAAGGCCACAACAATGATCAGAGAGCTGAAGCATCTCTCCTGAGACTTAGGGTTGTTTAGCCTGGAGAAGAGAAGGCTCCAGGGAGACCTTACTCCAGCCTCCCAGTCAGTGGGCCTGCAAGAAAGATAGGTACAGACTTTTTATCAGGACCTGTTGTGACAGGACAAGGGGTAATGGTTTTAAATTAAAGAGGTTAGATTTAGACTAGACTTTACAATAATGGTGGTGAAACACTGGAACAGGTTGCCCAGAGAGGTGGTAGATGCCCCATCTCTGGAAGCATTCAAGGCCAGGTTGGATGGGAATGTCAGGAATATGAATACATTGGATATGAGAGTTACTGTAAAGTCATTATCTTGATTTTGAGAAGTATCTAGCTGTGCTAAAACATTAAAACCAAAAAGCTGAACTGATTTGCATTCTTGAAACCACTCACTGTATTTGGGTAAAGTGCCTATCTAAAATTATGATCCACGGCCAGTACTTTTCACAATACATTCCATGTCAAAAGGCAGTGGAAATTAACCATGCCTGACAATCCCAGGACTTTGTTTATACGACATTTTTCATGGATTAGCAAGTGACTTTAAAAAAAAAGGAAAGTTGAAAAAGAAGCAATTATCTGGGAATGAGACAAAGTATTAATATTCTTAATATAAATCATTCAAGAATGATCAGATTAGAACTTCATGTGTCATTACAGAAAGAGCTCACGTCCACACTCAAACCCCAAATATTCCCAATAATAATAAGTTGACAACATGAAGAAAGTATTCTTGAAGTCAGATCAAAAATACGCCTGTGGAAAACTCCTCAACCCTCTCCCCTCAGATTTGCTATATTCTGTCATGAGAAGTGAGTGTTTCTTTCTAATGAACATTCAGCATATCAAAACCTCTGGAAAAGTAAGAACTGAAAGAAATCCTTGATGTGAATCTAATGCTTACTGGCACGCTCTGAGCCTAAGGAGGACTGCTCCGAGAAGATCCAGCATACCCTCTCAGCCTCTGAATCTTTTTTCAATACTGGTGTTTATTTATTACAATATTGACCCAATGAATAATTCACAAAATATATTCAGCATGCCTGCTCAGAAAGCTCTCCCATACATATGCACACAAGTTAATCCTTCCCCTAACACACTTCTTTCCCTCACCAGCCTCAAATTAACTCTAGTTTACACTTTTCCACGAATTTGAAGCCATTCCTTTAGGTTCAAGTAGATCAGGTGAGAAATTTCAAGATGTAAATACAATAAGCTCAGGTCCTACCTAAATGTGCTTTGCTGGAAAAGCTTTCATATTAGCACAGAGAAATAAATGCTATGCATATGCTGTTGAAGGAAGAAAACCAAAAAGACCGTCTAGGCCGATATTGAAGGACCGATGCTGATTCAAACAGAACTAGTACATAGGAGGGAACAAAGGCCCGAGAGAGCGACTGAATGCAAGACAGATAAACAAAAAAAACCTTTAGATATTACTCTCTTCTTGAAGTAAGCAAATTTCCAATTTGTAACAGATTCGTCTGCATACAAATTATCAAACTGGAACAAGACAACTTTGCAACAGAGAGGACTTGGTTCAGCTGAACTGAGCAGATTAACAAAAGGTTGACAGAAAGATCTGTACCACTTTTACCGCTGCTCCGTTACTGGGTCCGTTCTTTCCCAACTCCTGCTTTCTGGTCTATAATTTGTATTTCTTTTTCGGACGGTAACCCTCCCTACAAACTCTTGTAGAGTCTCTTTCCTGTTATCAACTGGAGTTTAACTCTGGGCTTAACTCACACACCTGCTGTTGGCAGAGCTGCTCAAGCTGGCAGCTTTCTACTTGTTATTCCTCACCATCTGCCTGTACCACCACAAACTGAAGAAGCCTCTCTCAGTTGCACACAATCAGGTAATCACAGGAGAGGTTCTATCTCTCTTCTTCTTCCTAGCAGTTCAGTTAGACCCATATTTGATCAATTTGTGGCAATCAAGGCTAAGGAAAACTGCAACTTCACTGCTGGCTGCTTAGCTACAAACTTCTAACAGAATGTAATACACAGTTCAGATGCACTGTTTATTAGCAGTTCAGTGTATCTGCCACATCTTCTGTGGCTGGCCCAACTTTTACTAATGCATCATTTCATTAGGAAAAAAATATAAAAGAAGAGACAATGCTTCCTGGAATTTTGTTTTAACATTTTTCAATCTATATAGTTAGGGAACGTTCTGCACTCACATCACTTTAGCACTTTGAAAACTTCCCTTCTGCAACCCACCACCTAGCAATGACAGAATAAAACCTATTTTTCTTCTTTCAGACAGAATGATTTCACAGCTATGCTGTAGGCTCGCTCTCTCAGAGGGGTTAAGAATAATTCATCAGTAGAGCACTTAGCCTCACTGCCCTAAAAATATAAAGGGGAAAAAGACTTTGACTTAAATCCAGACTCTTCACAATCCATTATTATTACCTCAGAGCCCACACATTACACTTATTATTTATTCATTATTACTACTTATAGTTTCCAGGGGTAGTAAAAGGATTATTTTCCTAGTCATGGACTTTTTAAATTTCTTGGGCCTGAGTTTCTAATAAGTTATTGAGATTCAAAGTTGTTGTGTGTGTGTAATTTCCATTATCTTTCATAAGATTTCTGAAAAGGAACAGCATTACTGAGAGTTAATTTTATTTTTGAGAAAAAAATCCAACTCCATTTAAATAGCAATAAACATGTTCTCCTCACTAATAATTGTAGGAAAATTATAATAAGTTGAAGTACATGCTGAGGCTGAGCAATTCGAGAAAACTTATTTTCTGTATTTGACAAGCACATATGATGTGTCTTTAAGACAGAATTTACCACATTCTGGAGTTAACATAGAGTTTAAGTGAGAACACTAGATAATGTGAAAAGTAAGAGAAAGAAAAAACCAGAGAAATCTGAGAAAATCTGCAGAAGATAGGTAACAGCTTTTAAGTTAAATAATATCACTCTATTCCTTTCCCCTGTCTTTTTAGGAAAAAGGTGGTTTCCACTCTGCATGTGGGAAACACATGACCCAGTCTAGGGATTAAGTATAGGTGTGCTTAACACGAGCATTACGTTTTTTAGGTCAATGTGATAACTGGTCTGCTCTAATAAAGCCACATGATTTTGTTCACAAATGTTTTGCAAGCTCTGATTTATTATCTTGTTTTGTACGGTAGGAAAAGTAAAAAATGAAACTCCTAGGAACTACAACTACCTACAAACATGAGTCTTCCAAGCACAGGAAGCAGAAAGGCTGCTTTGGAACTGCTTCAAACTTAAGACATTTCAGAAAACAGATTTAAAACAATCTTGTATAATTTTATCTGTTCATATTGTGTATTTTCCATGTGCTGTTGTTATTTGCCACAAATTTTTCAGTACTGAGATTTATGCCTTTGGTCTGCGATGGGCAAGAAAAGTGGAAGTACCTGTCTGGTCACTGACAGCCACAGAAGTAGAAACAGGAAGGAGGAAGGCTGCCATGCAAAGCCAAACTATGCAGGATCCAATGTACTTCATCTCCCCCCGGACACATGTGAACAAACAGCTACAAATCTGAAACAAAAAATAAGCGTATTCAGAACAATCTCATTCTTCTCGCCTCACCCTGTCAAACAAGAACTTCTTAACTGTGAAGAGGAAGTTGCTAGTCACATACAAGTGTATCATTTATCTGTCTAAGGAGCTACAAAAGATAGATTTATGTCAGTTTAGAAATAAATCATAAATATACTCCTTTTTAGTTCTTTATTAATAAATTCAGAAGTAACAACTTAGAAATACTGACTTGGAGATATTAATTGTAAAGGCACTGAATGGTCATTTCATTAGTAATTACTAATTTTCTTTTATATTTCTCCCTGAATTATTTTTCAATTTTCAATGTGTTAGCTAAACGGCTTGGTGTCACACCACTTACAGTGACTGCTGAAGTAGTCCTCAAATCGAACAAAGGCAACATGCAATTGTTTGAGTTTAACCACAAAAGAAACCAAAATGTGATATTTCTCCACCTTGCAAAGTGCCTAGAACAGCCCATATTGAATTTCCAGTTTAAATCTCACAAAAGTACAGGCTTCAACCACATAAACTGGTACTGTCATTAGGGGACAAAAGCTTCCTTCTAAGCCACCTGCAACGTATAAATACACATGAATTTGATGAAACACAGAAAGTGTCTAATATTTTTATAAACACATTTTCTGTAAGAAAAGCAAATCACATACCTAAGATACAATTTTTATAATTATTTCCGCAAAGCACCTTATTCATCATCAGAGCTATTCTATCATGTACTGACAGCAACTACATCATGATTAACTTTTCTAGCCTTCCCACCAGCAGCAAAGCGAATACATGTTCAAATAAATTATCATTTAATTTCCTGCACCTGCTTTCCAAGCAGGCATCGACAATTCAGTAGAGCTGCCGCTCCAGAGGTCTGGTTTTCTGAAGGGCTCTGATCACCAACACCGCCACCCCCTCGCTGCCGCCGCACCTCCGGGCTTGGGTCCTCTCCCGCCGGCTGCTCCAGGAGGCTCCGCTCCCTCGCACAGCCGGCGCACCGGAGCCTGCGGGGCGCCCGTGGAGCGACCCGAGCCCTCGGCAGCACAGCGTCTAACTCGGCAGTGCCGGCAGCTTCGTTTGTCTCGGATAGAGCCGCGTTTGCCGGAGGGAGGGTTCAGCGCTCCGGGCGGGAAGGCAAGCGGGCAGCTCTCGCAGGCGCCCGGGCAGCGCCCCCGCCCCGCTGCCGGAGCCCGCTCTCCAGCTCTCGGCTCCGCGCCTCGCCCCGGCCCCGCCACGGGCTCCCACCGCCGGGCCCGCCCCGTCTCCGCGGCCGCTGCCCCCGGCGCTGGGAGCCCGGGGAGCAAGCGAGGGGCAGCGCCCGCCGCCGCTTCCTCCGCAGCCCCGGGGCGGAGCGGGGCCAGGAGCCCGCCCGGGCCGGCGGCGCCCGCGAGCGGGGCAGCCCCTGTGCCGGGGCGCTGCGGCGGCACCTGCGCCGGGCCGGCAGGTGAGGGGCCGCCGGGGGCGGTGAGCTGGCCCCATCCGGCCGGACTCGGCCCGCGGCATCCCCGGGCTCTGCCCGAGAGCTGCGGCCGGCGCGGTGCCCCCTCCCGCAGGGCAGTGCCCGCCCGTGCCGCTGCTCACTCACCAGCGCGCTCCCACCAGCTGTGTGCAGGCCCCCGGCACGCGTGCTAATTGCAAGGACACGCACGCTAAGAGGTAGGTTTTTAAATGTAAATATATGCACAATCAGCATTGTGAGAACTCTCAACAGTTTAATCAGTTTTGTAAATTACTGCTCATTTCGCGGGGCTGTTTTTATTAGCATATCTTAGCATATACCTATAGTCACCCACTAGCATATACAATGTATTTACACAATCATGAGCAGAATACTATAGCACAGGCTGATCGCAGTACATTAAAAACTTACGGTATATATCATGTTTGTATAAGACATAGTTAATATTAGCAATGATAAACTTAAATGGCAGTTTTGGAAATCAAAACCAAAAACCCCTGAACAAAACCACCACAAAACAAGCCAGGAATAGTGTAGTGTGTGTGAGTGTGCATATGTAAGATGTTTAGATAATTGACTACAAATAATGAGTGGCTTACCTTTAATTTTTTTATTGGTCTGTCCCCCAGAAGCACTGAAAATGCCTGTACAGAGCTGCTGTAGTGCCGAGGAGTTGCTGGAGTGAGTCTCCAAAGAGTGGTAGAGGGGGATGCAGCTCTGTCCTTATTAGTCTCACAGTGTGACCCTCCCACTCAGTGAGCACAGAATACTCTGCAAGAAAGAACAAACTGCCACCCAGACACAGATTTTACATAATCATATGTGTATATCCCAGGTCAGGTAACAATGTAAGAAATGTTTGGGGTTCTTTTCTCCTCCCCCCTACCTCTCTAAAAAGCCTCCCCCGCCCCCCGACAGTTCCATAACTTAGATAGCCATGGTATGAATGCATGAATGAAAGAGTATCTGGTTTCTAGCTGTGAAGAACAAATTATGTACATTATTACACTGGCAGAAACTAGCTTTTATCTTTTAAGTGTAAGCATACTTTAATTTTATACACTTTTATATACTACATCATAAATTTAAAAATCAGCCACGCAATAAACCAAGAGAGTACACTTATTTATGGCACTGATGCTGTAATGCACAGTGAATTACGGAAATTTGTTTTGCCTTTTAAAATCTACCATTTACAAACCTGAATGTTCTTGCACTTGTAATATCATCTGCCTGTGATGAAATGGTGAGACTGAGCACTGCCACTGGCTCTTATCTGAATGTGCCAAACTGCACTATTGTCAGGTTCTCCAAGTGTGCTTGTGGCAGTTTTCTGTATTGCATTTTAAAGATATGAACCAGATAGAAGGACAGAGAGAAGTAAAATGACTAGGAACAGATATACAGAAGACAGAGATTAGGGTTTATGTATAGAATTTATATTTTTTTATATATATTTATATTTATATTTTTTTTATATATATATATATATCTCCAAGACATGTTTTACCTTCTTCTAGTTGAATCATTCTGACAGGGGAGAAAAAAAAGGAAGGTCGTCATATGAAAATTTATCAGCTGTACATCAGTTTAGCCAATTGGTCTTCAGATCAGAAAATTCATAGGGTAAACTTTCTTCTACCCCCAGCTCCCATACCCCAAATCCTCCCACCCACTCACCAGATTTTGGAATGTGTTTCCTCATTTCAATCAAGATAACTAGCCAGGATAACCAACAAATCACATGGAAAGACATGATTATCTTCCTGGTTTGAATTTCAAAACAGTTGTTGTTCTTCCCAACTTAGAATCACAAGAGAAAGATGAAATTGCAGCTTACGTACACGTCTGCTGGGGTGTTTTATTCCACAGCTTTGCCACAGACTTGTGGTGTAACTTTAGGCAAGTCACACTTCTTGCTTGCTCATTCTGTAAATTATAGAAAGTAAAGCTGTCTTACCTCTCAGGGTGAGGTGCAAGAGCCCCATCCCACAGCTGACAGATCATCAGAGCACTCTTCTTCTCCTTCAAACTGTTCATTTGATAAAGGCTTCAATGTTGACCCCTAATTCTGTGTTTCAAGCAGAGTTGTAAGATCCTCAGTTGAAAGACCCTTTGTAAAAGTTCTGCCCCTCGTGAAAGGCATCATCATTTTTTTGTTTGAGAAGAACTGCATTTCTCATTGCTCTTTCAAGATACAAAATTCTATTTTTTTTTTTTTTACTTTATTTTACATGTCCTAAATACCTGGATTCATCTACCTTACATGAATATAAACACTCATTAATTTCAATCAATATATGTTCTGAAGTAGCTAAGCATTTTAATTGCATAAGAGTTTACACATACAATCAGTTTATCCCTTAAAGAAGTATTTCTGCCTCTTAAAATTTCAGTATTGCTTCAAGGTCCAGACCCAAACAGGGTCTTCATTTCCTGTGAAGCAATAATGAAACAATTCCTAAACCAAGGTTGTTGCTTCACTCACCAAAATATTGACACTACAAACAGAAAACTAAATACCTCGTTTGGACTATGGCAACTTTAAAAAACACTCCACATCTTCATGAAAGTAGTCAGTAGGAGAATTAGAAACTGCTACAACCTTCCCTGACTAACACATACACTTCCTGTACTCTGGGCCAGATCTTCAACTAAACAGGATTATTCCAGTTCACATAAATCAAAGGAATTACAGTGATTTATACTAGTTGAAGAGCACCACATTAGGGACTGCCATCATATGTAGTTATGGACAACACTGTTCACATTATTAAAAACAATTCAAATGACTAATGACATGAAAACTGGGAACAAGCAAAACCTTACTGTTTAAAAACCTCTGTCATGACCCCCAAAAAATGGCTTCTCTCTGCCTCCCATAATATAAGAAGCAAAGCCACAGCTGGTAAAACATCTGTTGTTGCCACAAACATCTTAGAAATCCCAAACACTTCTTCACCTGCAGTTACTGATGCACTCCAGAGAAAATGTCTATGCATTATTTTATCTGCTTTAAATCTGGGAAGTACTAGAAAAACTGGTAATCTAAACCGAAGCACCAGCAGCAAATGGATGATATCGCATCTTGTCTTTGCAGCAACACATTTTTCCAGCTATCTCAGAGATTAGCTAAAGCACACAGAAGACAGAATTAGACCTGGATCCAGGAAAGAGTCAAGGCAAATACACCAAGAAGCAGAAAGTAGAGAAATTTAGGTTTGAAGCCATACTTAGCACAGACATGCAGAAAACGTTCCATCTCCCGTGCCAAGGCGAAACTGCTCCACTGAACAGCTTTTACTACAACTGCAGTTGCAGGCAAGATGCAGGGGGAAAAGGTGAGAGAATCGGGGGGTTAAAGCACTGACTTATTTTTGTAGAAAACTTTTCTTTATTGCTAACACTCACTTTCACCCTTTGTTTCTTTTTTTGTCATGATTAGATATCCAAACCAGCCAAGTTGCATAATTCACTCTGTCTGTGCAGTGTTAACAGATTTGTCTCCATCTCGTTAGACCCACATTTTAAACTGTTGCTTACAACAACACATATGCAGGAATGAAGCTGTAAACTTGGACAAAACTCTTTAAAAGCAGCAGTATCCTACTTGAAAAAAATTTTGTAAAAGGAGATTAATTTGAAACGCCCCTTGCCACACAATTTCTCACTGAATGTAGTGCTCAGTATTTCTGTTCCGTTGTGTAAGCCCTGATGTGGCATTGTTCCTTGCCAGATGATCCTTTCTGCCCTCTGCAAGATTTGCCGGTCACGACAACTGCATTCCACTGAAGCAATTAAAATATAAATGCTTTTAAATACATGAGACTGAACTGTAGTGAACTTAGACGAAACAGGTGGAATCCCAGCCCTGGGGAAGTTAATGGAAATTTTAACATTGATGTAAATGGAGCAAAAATGTCACTCAAATGAGGGCATTTTGGCAAAAACTACATAAAAAGGGAATTATTTATATGCATGTGCACACATACTAAGCACTCCTAAGCAGCAAAGCCAACAGAAAAGCTGGATGTCACTTCGTTTCTGCTATAGGAGACAAAAAGAGGGAAAAAACCCAACTGCTACTTCTTCTGCTGCATACTTAAGCAGCACTCACATTTTCAGTAGAGGGGCCAAAATAACTCAAAGAAATACAGAGAGAATACTTATCATTATAGTTTTGTGGTATTTGTTGTCTTAGCTCAGGCATTTTCTCCACTCTTTGACACTTTACAACATGTCTTAAAATGACTAATTGCTAGTAAATCTAATGGTACAGCAACCAAAAAAAAAAAAGTAAAAAAGATACATTCTTTATCTTCAATTCCAATGCCACTGATAAACCCGATCTCAAAAAAAAAATCATTCGCAATGTTTAGTGTTATCTGGTCCTAATATGTTTCATATTTTTAATAACGGCATTTTAATTCAAAATATTTACGTTTCAAAGTAAATAAATCAATGTAGTGATATATTGCTTATATTTACCAGTTGCAAACATGCCAAAAGCTGTATCATATGCTTTGTAAAGCATTCATTAATATTCCACAAAAATACATTTCTCAGCATATACTGCTCTTTAAAGTGTTAGTTCAAAAATACAGTTAAGTTATTCAAACCTGAAATACTTCTGGATTTGTAGAATTCAGTAAAACATCAGTCCAGGCTTAGAGGAACAATGCTAAGATTAATAGCATTAAAATGTGTATGTCCCTTATCTAGTAAAAGGCATACTTTCCTTTTTCTTCCTATGAATAAATATATGTGTATATATATAGTCATACTCTAAATAGCTTGCCACAAGTTCTATTGTTTCAGGAACCACACAAAGACATACACAATAAAAAAAAATTAACATCTACCACTGTTCTTCCTCTTCTTGCCTTCATATGGAATATGCCCTACCTGTAAAGCAGAAAATACATGCCTTTTGGTGGCTTTTGCATTGCACAAGAAAAAATAAGTGGTCAAACAGCTGATTAAGGAAGAGAAGAGCTGAAAGGTGATTTTCCAAAACAAGTCAAAGCACATCTTCTGGCTTGTTTTAGATTGAAGTATCCATATGTCTTTAAGAGTCATTATACATAATGAAAAGGTCAAAGCCAGGTTTTAGGCTGAGAAGTATAGGTTTTTGCCCAATATTTATGTATGAATATGTTAAAATCCTAAAGTTTGAAAGCATCTATAAATCAGTACAATATGTTAATTTAAAATTTATATAATGCAAATATTAGGAAAAAGAAGGTGAAGAGCAATAAAAAGGTATCAGCAAAGTTTAAGATCCTACAAATAGACTAGGCTGTATAAGACCTGCAGGCTTAATGGGCAGCATTATTTCAGCTCAGAAGGCTGAATACTCTGTGCCTGTTTTCTTTTAACTTCAGCAAGATGAAGAATAGATTTTAAATTGTAACAAATATGTCTAAGAGTTCTCAAGTCTCAGTATTAGCTGGTGTCTCCTACTGTTGTATCCTTTCTAGCCAGCTAATTTGCCCAAATAGTATTTAAAAATGGAATACTACTATGATAAATAACCCACTTTTAGGTCCAGTTATAAAGAGTTTCAAATTTTCAGAAACTTCTTTAAATTTGCATATGCCATACTAACTGATATATAATGACCATCAGTTTTATCAACATAGTAGCTACAATTATATTAACACATCCAGGAATCTGGGTTCATGCAGAGCTATTTACTATTATGCTATTCCAGTGCTCAATTTCAACACTGTCAAGCAACATAAAAATGAAATAATAAAATGACAAGTATTTTATTCATATTTATTGCTGAATAAATAGGCACGATAATCTAGAAAGTCATAATAAGTGCATATTTAATCTGTATCTCTGCATTCGCATACTTTATTTTGCCTCTCATCTAGGAGTAATATTCTCAGGGTTTACCCATTATACTTTTAAGTAAGTAGTTTTGTAGATTTATGTAAACTTGATGTGTAAGCCTAGAGCTATCTAGTTATGGTCTCTGATGTAAAAGAGCTCTGAATTCAATATCATCTAAAAGGCTGCAACTTAAAATAAGACAGAAGTACATGCAAAAAGAGAAAAAAAAGATCTGGCTGTCACATGCCCTCTAAACCAGCCTACTGACCTACACATATTGCAAGTCAACATCCTATGTCACCCTGTGTATATATGTATTTTTGGGAGCTGAGGATTTCAGCACTAATAGAAAATGACAGTCCAAAGGGAGAACCTATCAGATCATGTTTGCATGACTATTTGTATGTTTATGCACTGTGATTCAAATAAATTTTACTGTTTACTAGGAATGCAAAATCCAATGCTACCTCCTAGAAAGGCCACTATTTAAATAAATGGAAGGTTCTTAAAACAAATGTAGCCACATAATGTATCAAGAGTAACGTTTGCCTCAATCTCTAAATTGTTTATTTTTGGCACATCAAATCTGGTTTGTACACAAAGGAGGAATGTAATTTTGGAACAAGGCCAAGTGATTAACATGAACCTGACATTTTGATGAAGCCTGGAGTTGCTATGAACTGCTTTGGTTTCTTCCCTTTCCTGGTAAGTGGAATCCAGATTAATCTTGTTGGTAAACTGTGTACTTAATCTTGCCAATTAGCCATTGACTAATTGTGTTGGAACCAATTATTAATGCTGGAACCAGCTATGTTCAGACAGCTTAGACTGGCATCCTGCAACTATTTAATGAGGCTATATTTTCATGTGAAAAAAAATTTCACATCCCGATCTCCTAGGATAAGCACATGACGGTGGGTTTTGGGTAAAGGAGGTAGGAAGAAAGGGAACAGAGAGACAGAGGTGAATTAGAGAGGGGGAGAAAGGAAGAAAGAAAGAGATCACCAGTCCTGGCTCCAGTGTTGATCCAGCTGATGCGCCCAGACTTTGTGGAGATACTTTTTTGTACCCCTTGTAGCCCTAGAGCTAAGTTTCTTTCTTTCTAAGTAAATTAGTTAGCATGTGCAATTCGTCCTTGTAGACCCTTCTGGAAATGGGTTGGAGGGCTCCAGGGATCTTGGGTGGTTTTGATCCTCCCTTACAGTCCATGCCAGCTTATTGACCTCGTTCCAGTGTATTATTACCAACAATGCCTGGTTGGCTCCACCACTATCAGTGCATGAGGCATACACAATAGCTCTTTATCTTCTGGGCTTCTACAAGGGAAAGACAGTTTTCACAAAGAAACAACTTTTTTTTGTAACAAAATTGTATTTTTCCAAATTTTTTTTAGTATGAATAATCATAGGTTGACGTGCTTTCAAACCTATTTGTGAAGTAATTCTGGTTCATGTGTTAAAACTAAAAGGTCAGATTTGTTAAAAAATAAGAACTCACAAACTGTTCTAGGACTGGGTTGCTCGAAGATTCATCAGCAACATTGAGCTTGTCTCTCCTATTTCAGTATTGTTCCATTTCCCAGGACTTAGAATAGAGGTTACTTCTTTAAGGAACTGTTAATAAGTTACAGATACTTCACTGGTCTTTAGGGAACTTTAAAATCTACTTCAACAGAGGATTTGACTCCTGGAGAATAAAATTAGAAAAAAAAATAGGCTGAAACAGAATAAACTAAGCCTGTTGGCAGGAGTTAAAAAAAAAACCTCAAATCAAACAAATGAAAAAAAACCCCTAACCACAGAAGGCCTGTAAGGAGAAGAATACATAACCAAAAACAAGAGCTTGCATGAGGCACACATTTGTTCTTACACAGGGTTTATCATTCCCACAGAATTATTTCTTGCAATCAGAACCTGGGTTTGACTGCCAAATTAGACTAGCCTAGTTCCAAATGACAAATCTGGCAAGCCTCCTTCAGAGTCCTCCTTAGTACTGAGCCTTAGTACGTAAATCAGTGGAGGTCTGAGTGTGTCTCATGGCTGCCTGTGGTACGTCACAGCAAACTTCCAGAGAAGTGTTATGAGTGCACACAGAAAGAAGCTGTCTACATCCAAGCACACTTCTGCAATTACAGCAAGACTAAGGATTACACACAATTCACTTGTTTTTCTGTGTTCCTGTGGTGTGAAGACCACAGAGTTAATAAACCAAAAGTAATTTAATCACAAGTTTAAATCCAGCTTTAAGCATTGTCAGTTAGCTCAGTTAGCTCAGGCCAAGGGAATTGTGGAAGTGAGTTATGTTCCTGTCTACACATGTAAGCAAACAGCAAGTGGGGTGAAACCTAATCACAAGTCATGTGAGGCACCTGAGATGTCTAAACCAAAGGTGTCATTTCCCTAGGGAAATACAGATTTGGGATTAACTGTTCTTTACAAGTGTCTCTCTGGATTTTAGAATGATGGTGTTCCTAACTTCAACATGACACCTTAGTTTCTGAACCGAATCTGTGCATGGTTAAAGGTTTTATAGTATCTGTGGATTTTCAACCAGTTTAAATAAACTTTAGGACCAGCACGGCTTTTAGATATCTTTAGATAAGGTAGTCTTATGTACTTAGAAATATTTATATTCTTTTTATGGCTAAAAATTAACTACAAAAATGACCTACTCTACTACAACACATTTTCATAATCCTGTAAATTGTTCACAAAGTAAATTGGACTGATACTAATAAACTGAGTCAAATTCTGTGTACAGAGGACTTAAATGAATATTCCACAAGCATTGCCTGCAGCAGACATGATTAAATAAGAATTTTCAGTTACATCTACATAAAGCCCTTCCGTTTACATTCGGAGCAGGTCTCCTCAAGAGTTTCATTAACAGAAACTTACCTTGGCCTAAAGCAAAGGTGTGCATATCCTTTTTAAATATAATATAATTGTATTATCTAAGAGATGATAAAAATTTAAGTAGTATTTTCAGTGGAGGACTTCCATGCCTGTGATTTTATCAGAGTATTAAAGATAGACATTACAATCTGTACAGGAGCATTTTCCACTTGTATTTTAGATAGTCTCAGGCAGTACTGACAGGTAGTCATAACTGCTCAGATCCCCACCTTACTATAAATTCTCTCATGTCATAAGTTAATTCAGAAGTCTTAAATACTTCTCAATCTATGCCATTGCCATCAATTTGAGTTCAAAAATTGTCCCATCAAACTCCCCAATCCTCTGCCTTGCCTGCATGATGACAGCTTACCTCTAGACTGGAGAGACAAGGCAAGGAAAACCATGCAAGGAAAACCATACAAGGAAAAGGGGCAGGAGGCAGGATGACAGTTAGCACATGGGAAGCTATCACTGCTCACCTATGTAAACTAAGATATCTGAAATATAAAACATCAAATTAATTTAGCGATTTCCTACTCTATCTTTGAATTATTTACCAGTATGAGAGTCAGGAGCTGAGGCAGTAAGACAAAAAGAAAGAAACAGAAGTGAAAATTAAGATAGTAGAGTATCCTTTGATATAGGGTAGCCAAATGGATTGGGCTAGATTCCTTTTCATCTCTTTGTTAATGAAACACAAGCTAATCTTGATGCAATCAGATTCATTCAACCCCTTTCAGTATAGAATACTATGCAAGGCAGTTCTTTTTTTAGATGTTATCAATGTTAGAGTCCTGTAAGTTTTTCCATTTATCAGTAAATGGAGACAACAGTGAAGCATCATTATATGGTTCATTCCAGCTGTGTAAGTGGACATGGACAAAAAAACCCCTATAAATCCGACTGAATTAAGGATTGGGTCTCACTTTTCTGATGTAGCCAAGGGGTATGCTTTTGATGCCTAAGAAATATTTAATCCACAATTAAGCCATAATTATGGGGAGCCACAGTTTCCCCCTTTTCCCCCCATATTTCAGCTTCTTTTCTCTGAAGTTAAAATATGTATTAAAACGTCTTCATAACTTTGAGAGAGTTGAGAAGTGCTTTTGACAATGATTTACAGAAAACCTATCAGCATTAAGAACACCACAAGTCAGGAAAAAATGAAAATAAAATAAATACCCTTTACTATTAAAATAACACAAAGAAAAATCCCCCTGAAAATAGCTTCATCAAATTAATTTTGGCTTAAGTAACACTGAAAAAAAAAAAAGTCAGTATGGTTCACTTAAAAACTGAAACATTTTTAAACATATTAAAAAATCCTTATCTAGAAATAAATTTTTTGTCATTCCTTTTCTTACTGTTTTTCCTGAAAAAAAACTTTCTCCGACAGGACTGATCCCAGTTCCATTAATGACCTTGCCTTCTGCTGTCATATTTGCTTACTTAGCACATGGTTGTTCTCTCCTGTGTTGCTCGCAGGATGCCACAGCTATATAGCTTCACTCTAGGATCTCCGTGGAAAGAATGAGCAAAGGAGAACTAGAAAGTCAGTGCAAGTAAAACACTTCTGTTTTTCTGCTGAGCATGGGAAGTTTGGAAAGTTTTTTTATTTAGAGTGAAATTTTGAATTCACTAAGTCAGTGTATGCTTTGGCATAAACTTCATTTGGGACAGATTGTCACACCTGCTTTCTACGACCTCCCCTTAGTTGCTGGTGCTGTGAGTTAGGAGTGTTGGAGCCCTCAGTCAAGCCAGGATTTCAGGCTAAACACAAAGTATGACCAATGCTTCCTGTCATCCTCAGAGAGAGGACAATTAAGAAATAAATATTCCAGAAAGAGACTGCTTGCTTGGATTATGATATGCCTTTATCTGTTAAATAGCCTTATGGTATCAGAAGTCTTATTTCTATGTACAAACTTAGGCTATTCTCAACTCTTTCTGAATAACAAAGATGGATTGAGGAGCTTTTGTTTTATTTAATCTGTTTTTTGCTACAAAGCACTGTGGTTTTGTGGTAGGTGGGTTTGTTGTTTGGTTGGTTTGAGTCTTTTTTTCTGGAACCATTCCTGCCAATTGACATCAATTAGCAAGCAGAATGCTTGGGTGGTGGAAGCTAACACAATGGCATAGCTACACAATCAATACCATATAAAGCAGTAAGGCAGCTACACTACTGCTACTTAGCATTTCTTTCTGTTAAATCCCATCTTTTTTAAGTCATCCCAGTGTGTGTGAACCTATTGTTACCTCTCTTAAAAAGTTTCAACTTTTCAAAATGCTTCATGCTGTTCAGTAAGGTTAGCCCTGCAGTATTTGCTCCCGCAAGTAAAACCTTAAATTTGATTTCACTGTATCACCTTATTCCTGGGCAATCTAAATCACCCAGCAAAAATGGACATACCATTATTTCCTACTCAATCATTTTCATGTCAACAGCAAGCTGTTCACAAGGTTTTCTAGCTGAGGAAAGCAAAGCCTTGCACTCAATTTAATGATGTTTATCTAGCAGTAATGTGATAGTTTTGCAGCAAGCCAGCTGAGCAATCTCCAAATTTTAAGGGAATGTTCTAAGCACATGTGAGAACATTATTTTTCTGACAACTGGAAAACTGGAATGGGAAAAGTAGGATTGAAACAAATTTTGAAGTTGCTTAGCAATGCCTCATCTAGCTTGTAACTGCTTATTTTTCAAAAATACTTGATTAGTCACCACTATCAAGTAGGAAAGTATGTTACTATCATTCAGAGCTGCTTTCTCTCATACAAAAATGTGCACTGAGACTTTGCTTGCAGACCTGCTTTATGTACAAAAACAATCCAATACTAGTGGCAGTCATATAAATACTCTCAAAAACCAGTATAGATATATCTAGAGAGCCCCAGTTGTGAAGGAGAAAATAGCTAGTAACAGCAAAAATTAATGCTTTAGATTCATTTGGAAATCTATCCTTTAGATGTCAGGTGTGTTTAAAGAAAGTGCTCATATTTTCAACACATTGGGGTAGTGTATTATTTGTTTGAATGATGCCAAAAGTCAGCATAACTAAAACCCAAATGGAATAAAATCTGATACCATTTGCAATGGCTAGGACTTCAAAGGTAATCAACATAAAACCACAGATGAGCAAAGAATATGGTGAATGTAATAATAGTCATAATACAAATACTTATACATTGGAAAATGTTTTAAATCAACTTACAGAACACTAGAAAATATCACAAACTGAGTATGCTACTTAAAAGAGCACAAAAATATAAATGAACTAATTTATGAAAGACGAACAAGTGTAAGTTATGTTGTAGAAAACAAGGGAGAACATACATAGCTGCTAGATGACATTTACATTGCAACATTATAGGTAACATTTCAGAGTTCACACAATGGAGACTTTGCCCAAACATGGCAAAGCTGAACTGATACCTAATGTAACAAACAAACTGAAAATAAACCGATTACCCCAGGTAAGGCAGGGAGAAATTTAAGCAACATCTACAACAGAATGACTTTACCAGTGTAAGAGTACTGGTACGATGTGCTACAAAAATAGTAATCAGCAGCAGGTAGTGAAGCAAGTCAGGGCTTAAAAGCCTCCAAGGAGGGAGGCTACATCTCTGCAGACATCCTGCTCCTCTGCTTGCCTGTCCTCATGGTGAAGAGATTTCTCTTCATATCCTGTTGGAACCTCTCTCGTTTCCACTTGTGCCCAGCTGTCATCCTCCTGTCGTGTACTTTAGAGCCACTCAGCTTCATTTTTCTCAATGACTGTGCCCTGTGCTTAGGCTGCTATTAGGTGACCTTTAGGCTGCTATTAGGTGACCTGAAGACTTTTCTGTACTAATCAAAGACCATTCCCGTGCAAAAAATACCCTCCTGTAATAGCAAGTATGCTGACACAGAAAGCAAACTGTGTCTTCTTTGCAGACTGTATTTGCTCTACATCTTTTATGCAGCCAACATGGAAAAAAACAAGAAAATGTTAGCCAAAAAATGGTGGTCAAAAAATTTGGATACCAACCCATCCGGGTATGTATTTTCAACTCTTCTTCATACCAAATTCCCACGAGGGTTTTTCTTCTTGGAGTGGCTGAAAACATGCTCTGTGGGATATCTTGATGCCCTTTGCTTCTACAGAAAGTATGGCCTGTGCACCTAGCTCTTTCAGGCACTGCCTCTTTCTTCTGGTTAAAACTTTGGAGACAGTAGCAAACAGTTACCTTAAACAGAGCAAAATTTCTGGTGGACTTGTTTAATTTGGTGACTATAAGAAAGCAAATAATAACCCAGTGAAAAAACAGAAGAGGAAAGGGTTTTAATATCAAAGAAAATATATACACAAAATAAATACAAGTAAACATAATCATTTAAGTGAATATCTGCTATGCATAATTTTACAAAAAATATGTACATTTCTAGTATTTTACACTGAAAAATACTATCTATATCACTTTTTTTTTTGTGCCACAAAATGGTGACAGAATCTGGCAAATGACCTGAGCACTTCAATGACAAAGCAAAATAGTTGCTGGAATAAGGGAAGGAGAACAGTCACAGAGGTCTGTCAGTACACAGGAGAGAGACAGGATTGTACAAATTCTGATTAGTGTGTCTGTCATGCAACAAATAAGAGACCAACAGAGACTGGAAGGTGAAAAGATCAACAGGACCAGATTTATTATGATTTTCTATCTCTTCTTGAATTGTCAGGTTCATCAGAGTTCAGAATGGAAATGCTGTGGTTTCAAATATTGGAAAGAATGCTTTAGATAGTCATACAATAATAGAAAAGGATACTTTATTGAATATATAGTGAAGAAATAGCAGAAAAATAGCAGAGTTTAAGTAAGCTCTAGTTGTGCATATCTACAGAAATGGAAACTTTTATGATGGCACTGAACCATAGGCTTGAATGCTTCGGAAAGCAATGGTGCCATCAGTAGTGACAGAGCTTGACAAAAAAAGTAAGATTTGGAACAACCCATTTTAGTTTTGAAAAATTGGATTTAAAGTTGATATATACTTAACTTTAAAAAGATACATCATTCATGTATTACACACCAACTCCCGAAGTTCTTGCTATGCTAAAACTCCTGCGGAAATGCGAAATTTCTCCAAGTAATGCGTACAAGATTTGGCTCTCCTGAGATCTCTGGCAAACCTCCTGCATGGAAACGACTCTGGAGAACTGCACCGCGGGAGCCCTCTGGTGGAGGAGAGGGGAAAATGCCCCGAAACGCCCAGCGCCAGGCAAGGCTTCTGCCACTTAAACGGGATTCGCACACCTAAAATCGCAGTGGTTTGTAATTATTCATTAATTAAAACTTGTTTATTTGAATCACCGATTACAAAATGGTGAGTTTCGATATCACTCTTCCTCTATTAATACCGGCTGTTTCCCTTCCCTCCTCCAATGATTATTCAACTGCAACCCAAAGAGGAAAGCAGCTCGCCTGAAGGCAAAAATGAAACAGAAAGAGTACCTTAAACTAATTCCTTGTCAAAAACATAGAAGAAAAAGTATTACTGTAACATATATCCATCTCTGCTGTTTCTGTTACTGGGTACAGGGAACATTAAGTCCTAGTAGTAGCTCGAAGCCCTAGCATTCCTTTGGGTCTTGTAGAATAAACATTATACAAGCCAGAACTTTCAATACTCTGAATGAATGAATGAAGACTCCGAGATTGCTCCTCACTATGCACATACACATGCCTGGCTCTGCACAGTTTGTTTAGAATCATAGAATGGTTTGGGTGTGAAGGGACCTTAAAGGTCATCTAGCTCGGATCCCCCTGCCATGGACAGGGACACCTTGCACTAGACCAAGTTGCCCAAAGCCCTGTCCAACCTGGTCTTGAACACTGCCAGCATTGTGGCATCCACAGCTTCTGTAGGAAATGTGTTCCAGTGCCAGAATCAGTTCTTTTGACTCTACGTATTTAAAAAGTCTTTTGTCTCAGGTTACACGCATATACAGAGCAGTGTTTGTTTGTATCCATATTCACTGACAACTAACTGATAAATGATCCCCATTGTTACAGACCATACATTTTAGATAGGACAGAAATGGCAGAAAGAATAATTTGCTCTTCTGTGTAGTCAAAACTACAGAGGTAACTACTGCTATGTCACTGCTGATCAAAAAGGCCCTAAAGACAAAACTTCACAGTCAGCAGCCATAATCTCATGTCATTCTTCCTCTCTGGGATACTGTTTTGTACTATTGCCCTACTATTCAATTCCTGGTGCAATTGTTGAGAATAATGATTTCCTTTGCATTCTCCAAAATGTTATCTTCTATCTAAATACAGTTGCTGTGTCAGTGGCATTAATCACTGATGTGTTCAGGTAGGAAGTCACTCTTGGGACCTTTCTTGTCCACCCTCATGCTCAAAGCAGGGTCACAATGAATCCAGACCAGCTTGCTCAAGGTTTTATCAGTCAAATTTTGTAAACCTTCAAGAATAGATGTTGCAAATCCTATCTGGGCTATTTGCTCCACTGGTTAATTATCCTTACACTTTTTTTTTCCCATATATCCAGTCAGATCCTCCTTTTTTAATGTATGTCTACTGTCTCTTCTCCGACTGTGCCACACTGACTCCATTGCCTGGACAGCTTTCCTGCCAGCCTGCTGTTGGGGCCCCACAGCCATCTCTTCTGTGGGCTGAACAAGCCCAGCTCCCTCCCTTCTCCACACAAAACAAGTGCTACACACTCAGACACCCTGGTGACCCTCCCCTGAACCCACTCCAGTTTATCAGTCTGTTTCTTGAACTGAGAAAATTAGATTCATCAACTCTCTCTTTACACATGGAAGCATTAAGCCTACCTTTTTCCCTGTTTTGAAATAACAGGCAATTGTGTGCTCCTGGGTATGGGCTTAAGGCCTATTTTTAGAGATGAAGCTCACCTGTACTGTTCATTATAATATAAAAATAACCTTTTCTATGCTGCTAGACAGCCCTAATGCTCAGGATTCTTTATGCAGTCCATATGCCAGGTTTAAATAATGTAGATGGCTTTGAATCAGTCTTCTGAGCCAGAAGAAATTCACCTTTATCATGAAGATTACCCTCTAACACCATCAAATCAACAAACCCCAGCCTTTGGTGATGTCCTAGAACAGGCATACTGAGCTGAACTAACTGAAAGATAGTAAGTGAAATGACTGAAAGACTGTACAGCTTCCTGTATTAACCTTTTAGTGCCAACAGCAAACCCTATGGAAAACAGGGAAAGCTGAACAATCTTCCCTTGCAAATCCTGTCCATTCTGGCACTCCCCTGCTTAGGGGCCTTCTGAGCTGGAGGCTGCATCTCTGTACGTGTGCCTAATACTGCTTGACAGACCTCTCATCCATGAATTTCTCTATTAAATTTTAACATATGCATACTTGGTATTCAAATCATCCTATGGCAAGAGTATCTTTTTGTTTAAATTTTAGGAAGCACTCTCTTTCTAAGTCTGCTGCTTGTTGATTTATTTTGTGCCCATTTTTTTTAATATGAGCATGATTAATTGTTCTCTATTCTCTGTTCCTTGTGCCAGTCAGAACTTTTAAAATTCTATCACTTCTCCTTGACCAGCATCTTTTCCAAGATGGTGATTCCAAATTACTTACTTTTTTTTCTGTGCACAAGAAGGTATTCCTCACTTTGTTCACAGTTCTTATCTCCTAAACTATCAAAAATTCTGTGTAACTTTTTGGCATGGACAAAGCAGCTCACTGTCCATGGAGCATGATGACGATTACACTATGCCCTTCCAAGTAGTATCAATACTTAGCTAAACTTAGTGGCAGCTTTTCCATTAAATTCAGGGAATCAGAATTTAATCTACTGTCTTGCTTTCTTTCCATCTTGTTTCTTCAGTGCATCCTGGGAAGATCTCCAAACATTTTCCTTCCAAGTTTATGCCTTGGCTGCAGTTCTCCCATCTACAAAAAATTAGCAGTATCTTTAATAATTTCAGACAAACATGCAGAAAACAGTACTTTAGATGTTCTAATATGATGAAGCAGTCAGTTCATTGTTTGACTAGTGCCATGATAAAAATACCGTGGAATTCTCTTTTTACCTCTGAAAACATCAGGCCGAAAGTTTCATGGGAAAAAAACACACTCATTTTTGTTGTGGGAATGTCCACTGTTGTGGAAGTTCACATTACTTTAGCTCTTAACAGTTCATACAGAACTGTAATTTACATACAGAAAAGCTTTTAATTATTGAGTTAAAAAAAAATAAGAAATTGAGAGCCTTGAAGGCTCTAATTTTTTTTACAGCCCTTCTTAAAGAAAATAACCTACACTCTCTATGTCCTGGAGAAAAGGATCACCTCTTTTGGCCTCAGACTCCTTTTTTAAAACTCTTGTTTTGTTCAAGTAAACAAATCAAGGAACCAAGAATAAAAAAGATCCTCCATAAACACTACCATGCAGTTGGTAGTAATTAATGAAAAGGAAAACCACTCTAAATTCTTCTGTAGATTAATTCTAAATTTCTGACTCAACTTCTTATTTTTATTTGCATATTGTGACCTTTAGAAAGATGACCTCTGTTCCAAAATAAATAAAAACTTTAAAAAAAGAAGTTTTACCCTACTTCCATATTACCACAACAAGAAAATACACACACATCTTAGTGCACAGATTAGCAATTCCTCTCCACCTTGTGACAGTTCTGTGCTTTCATAAAGAATTTACTCGTCCCAAACTGCCAGTTTTTTCTTGCATGTTAGAAAGTCAGTGTTCTAGGGACTGGGCTTTGCCATTTTAAATACTTCAATTATTATGCATATTGATTATACAAATTGATTTATATAAATTATTTCATGGAATTTATTATAAAATTCTTGTTGAGAAGGACATGCCAAATAGACACAAAAAGTGAACTGATGGCACAGAAAGCCTATCTTTAGCCTCCAAAAACAATGATTCAGCCTTTGACTTGGGCTACCTGAAAAAAAATGTGCCAGTGCTGATGTGTATGCTGGGGAGAACACCACTGTCCTTACACGCTTCATGTATTTTTTCCCTAAATTCCACTAAATATTGATAAAACCTTATTCCTAGCCCAATGGGACCATCTATTTTCCTCAGCATGACATCATTACTTCTTTTGAAAACTGTTTTCTTCCCTATTCTTACCCAAAATAAGAATTGAGCTGATTTAAACCAAGTTAAAGTCAAGCTGAAATTTTCATAAGGTTCATAAAACCTTGTCCCTATTTTTAATGTAAATGTTGAGTCACTGATGTATCAGTATAAACTACTGATATTGAAAAAGGGGAAATGAAGCTCCTCTTAGTGAAAAAGAAGGCTAGACTGAACTAAATCCAAGTACTCTGAAAACAAGGGCATGACTGAGGATCTTGAAACAAGGTAACATTTTAGGATAAGGAAGCAATACAGGTGGCATCATGTTGTTCTTTCAATATTAAAATAGCGATAAATGACATCCAAGTAAAGTTTGTGGGTACAGCAGAAAATCTAACTCAAAGAGAAAATTAACTATTAATAGTGTTTATGAAGAAACCCAAAGCTGTGCTACTGATTAAAGAAGACTGAGTAAGCACTGAAGTACAGTGATGGAAGGGAGATGCATGTATTGACATAATGCAGCATGACACACCAATCTCAGAAATCTAGCTTGGTCTGCAGTAGTGGTAAATGAACTACAGCATCAAATCAAACAGAAGACATTTCAAGAAGTTACAGTCAATTTTATTCACAGAAGCTGAAGGACTTAAAATAAAGTTGTTATTATTCCCAATGGTTAGTTGTGCGCACTTGGAGAGTACTAGGTCCAATGTGTTCTGTGCTGTAGGGTTTACATATTTTACTGGATTCAGCCACATAACACAAAGAATAATTACTCCTTCAAGTATAAGACCATGACATGCTTTGTCAAATATTGCTAAACCCAGTTTCACTATCTTCTCTTCTAACATCTTCTAACATGAGAAAAAAAATAGAACAAGTAGAGTTAGTAAGGGAATTTTAAAATATGGCTTTGCCATTAGCCCACACGATTTCAGCCCCCTTGAAACTTGGGGGATTATCACGTGGTGACACAAGCAGCTCAGTCAAGTGAGAAGGAGCACCTGCTCCCTGTTGGTATGTACACTATCCAGTTCAAGTATGATTCTAATCCCTTGTCCTAGTCAAAATGAAGATGGTGTCTTGTTTCATATACTTTAATTTCTAGAATACCAATCATCTTCTTTCTCTGTCTTTTTACCACATTAATATTTTAGTAAAAGTAAATTCCACAAGTTATTAAGTAGCATCTAAGGCATTTTCCATAGTTTGGATTTATTTCCTATACACATAAGAATTACTATAAGCGTTCCTTTTAGGCAAAGATTTTATTTTTTAAACAATATAATTAAAGTTTATTTTAAAATAATATATTTTCTTTATAACACAAAATTTTTGTAATCCTTTTTTTTTTTTTTTTGGCATTGTGAAACTGTCTTGTGTGGGAAAGGAGAATGGAATTTAGGGAAGTCCACTGATATAATTCTTTATTTTTTTCACACTATGGCTGCTACCACCACACTGTCTATCAGGTTTTGTTGAGGAATACAGTAACAGCATTCTCTTCAGACTTACTCATTCTATTTTCATTCACACATTACGTCAACAACTCGCAAAAATCCTCCCCATTTTTTTCCATACAATAAAAGTTTTTAAAGAGACAGTTAATTATTAGCTTGCAGTTATCAACCCCAGCTACAAACATGCCCAAAAAACCTTTACAGATATCACTTTTTGTACTCTTCTCACCCTTGACCCCATACATGATGCCCTACACAAGTACTCTATCCACTACCACTCTTTCGTGCATTCACTGATCTTGCTGCACAAGGGCACCTTGATGAAAAGCTTTTATTAGCAAGAGCGAAGAAGTGTGAAAGAGCACAAGACAAATTTTTGTGTCTAGGCACACAAAGAGGCACATCCACTACTGGAGTGTAGGAGAGAACAGCACAACAGGGACAGCTACTGAGATCTTCCTATAAGCCATGCTAGCTTAACGTGGCTGTTGGAAACACAGCACTGGTGTACAGAGCCAACCCTAGCACTGCTGATCATGAGGATCCCAAACACTCAATGTGGCACCACACTACCTTTCAGCTTGCAGGTGATCAATAACTTTGGTATTAATGGTGCCACTTCACTGGCTGGCTCATACCACAACCATCTACCTTCTCTCAAGCACTAAGTGTCTGCAGGAAAAAGTACATTTATTCTTCTCACCTCCTCTTCTATTTGTACAGAGTGGAAATGTTTCTTCTGTCCTGGTGACCAGTTGCCTCATCTCTTATTTCTTGACCCATGGTCTCTCATTGATTAGTCTTACTGACCCACTGCCTTACGTAGTTTTGTTCCATGCTTGCTCATTTTCACCCCATGACATAACGCTGCAATTGAGTAAAATGCAGGTGGACTTGGAACACTACATCCAGCCACCCTAGAAGCTGTCTGCAGTGACTGAGAAACACAAACATGGCGCTGATGTGCCAAGAAACATCTAACCAATGTATCCTCAAGGGCAGTGCTGTCAATAGACATTGTGAGTACTCAGAAATCTGACCTCCAATTTATCCATGAGCACCTTCTTACAGAAAGAGCTGTGTGAATACAGGCATGAAAAATGTTAGTCTGAGGTTCCTCAGGAATAGTAACAAGGGATGAAATTTCCGCTTCCTCACGAGAGTCAACACATCAATTAAATACCATTTTTAAGACTTATGTTTACAGGACTTTTGTTGGCACAAGGCATAGACAAAGGTCATTATTTGAACATTTAAAAAAAATACTTTATTTTGCTATTAAACAGTTTTTTACTTTTTTGTGTGTACTTGACATCTGCAGTGTCCCACCCAATGGTAAAAAAAAATAAATTAAATTGATCGTCTGAGTTTTGTTTGTAGATGATTCCTCAGATAAAGATTTGCTAATTTTATTAAAATAAGGGATAAAATTATTTGAATTTATAAACTCTGAATTTTAGGGAATAAGAAAAAATATTCAGAATGCTAGGGCTGACATGGCATTGCAAAAAACAAACACATTCAGATACCATAGTGGTAACACAAGAAAAACTTCCATTTTGCCTGCACTGTACATAAAAGCATTACTTTCATTCCAACAAAAACCGAAGTTCTTCCTTTAAACTATGAACTACAGTAATCATTTTACACACAGGGACATGATATTTTTTACTGAAACCTTGAAAACCTTGCCCATTACCAAATTAAAATTAGGTTATCAACCATATTGACCAAAAAGCAATAGATTTGACAGAATGATGGGAATTTCTTCAATATTACCATTTACTGAAAAAATATAGGAAGGTTTTAGCAGAAGACTCAAAGATTGGATTTTTCTCTTAGTGGAAACTATATAATTTTGGGGGGTTGATTTTTTTTTTAATCTTTGTTAAACTATATGAACTCAGCTGGTTAGAATGAAAAGATTTTTTGATCATGCTGAAGTACACTTATGGCTTATTTACTATAGCAAGTTAAATATTTATGTTACCATTTGAGTCAAAACAAAAAGAATTGTGGTAGCATAGAGCTATAGCATTTCTTTTTTTAAATTTTAACAGCAGCCTTAATTCTTAAACAGTTACAGGTCCCTGATGTTTGGTATATCAATATTTTATTGACAAAGGTGTGCTGTACAAAACATAAAAACTTTATATACTCCAAGGGCAAATTACTTCCCTTCCCTGTCAGGAATAGTTTATTTTTAATGTAGTTCTTCAAGGGTTTTAATTCTTCATGGGTTCTTAGGCAATTTTGAATTACAACATACATATTTAATAGTAATGACATCCAGGGAAATATTTTCTGTGGTGGAGATAATACATACACATTAATAGTAAAATATACAAAGAAAAACCCCTAAACCTCCAACAAATAGAGGACATACACAATCTGCTTACTGACCTGTAACTAATTATAGTTATACAGTATCTGCTGCTTTTCTTACCAGACTACAAGCTCATCTGGATTGTCATGAACAATCTACTTGGCTCATGAGCTGCAAGGCCACTGCCTGCTGCCCCTGCCCTCACACCAAACAAGACACAGCACAACCACCTGGCCCTCCAGAATGAGCCTCCCAAACAACACCACTTCTCCACCAGCAGACCCTTCCTTGCAATGCTACAAGCTCACCTAAAAACTGCACCCACGACCAACTATCCAAGCACCTTGTGAATATTCACTTCATTTTGCTTCCACCTGCAGTGTTCTCACAGTAACTTGGTATTTGCCCCTGCAAGCAACATTTCCCTCCATGAGTCAGCAGATCCCCTGAAGGTATCTACCTGCAAGGTTTATAAGCTCTCCAGAACCCTCCTCAGCTCCATTACCACTTGCTTCATGAATACTGCCACATGTCAGTGCCTTCCACACTACCCTGACAACAAATTGAGAAATACAGCATGCGTCCACTGCTCTGAGACAAAGCTTCCAATTCCCCTGCCCTCCCAAAAACAGGTCCCTTCTTGCAAAGCTGCAAGCCCAACTGAACTTCTGCCGCCCCAACCACTCCATGCATATCTTGTGAGTGCTGTCACAACACTGTCACAATAAACTGAAGCCCAGCAAACTTATCAGCCACTTTGTAACAAAGCTATTGTACCAGGCACACCACCAAGTTTTCCTGAGAGAACTAATCCCTCTGAGCACACACCTCAGATGCCCTGGATGTAGCTCACAAACACCACCCCATGCTGTTGTCCCATGTAAATCGTCCCTCATACAAATTAAGTCTTAGCAGGGGCAAAAGCCAGTCTGGGGTAGGGCTCTCACAGCCCCTTCATCAACAGATGTCTCAAGGCTACGAGCCTACAAGAAGTCCTTTGGCTCACCTGACCTCACACTTGGTTGATGAACAGTGTCGACACCAGGAGGTCCCATCACCCACACTGGCCTCAGAGCACCTGGAAGTTCATCCCTCCCAGGCTGAGCTCCCCCTGCCCAAATCAGTCTCTTCTCACAAGGCTACAAACAAAAGAGTCTGAATTTCAACCTCCTCTTACTTGGCTCATGAGAGCACTTGTTCTCACAGAAAACGGAAACATAGAAAACCTATCTATTGTTTCAGGACATGAATGTGGCCACTTGCCCGCTGACAGGTCTCTGAGCCCCTTGTACCAAGGCTGAGGAACCAGCAAGGCTTATAAACATTTTCACCCCTGAGCTGCCTGTGCACCCAGCAGACACCCAGCACAGCAGCCCATGATCCGGACAGGGCCCCAGGCTACCCGAGGGCACTCCTGCAGGCAGAGCCCTTTGCACCCAACCTTATGGCCTTAAGCTGAGACAGGGGAGATTCAGATTAGATATTGGGAAAAATTTCACTGTTAGGATGGTCAGGCATTGGAATAGTTGCCCAAGGAGGTGGTGGAGTCACTGTCCCTGGAGGTGCACAAGAGGTGTCCGGATCTGGTGCTGGGTGATGCGGTTTAGTGGTTTAAGGGTCACAGTGGCAGTGCCGGGTGGGCGCTCAGATTGGACCATTTTAAAAGGTCTCTTCCAAGCTTGATGATTCCATGATTGTATGCATGCAGCAGTTATAGCAAAGCAGAGACCAAGACGCGGCAGCACCTTGCAGATGAGGGTCTCCCACTCCCCGTGCCACCAAATCCACACTCTCAGGAGCACGAGCTCCCCAGGGCACCTCCTAACCCCACACCCCTCCCGGCCCACGGCTGCCCTCACACCGGGCACGGCGTCCCGAAGCGAGGCTTCCCCCCAGGTCGCGATCCTGCCCGAGGTTTCGCACCATCGCGGCTAAGTCGAGCCCGGGGCAGAGGCACGGCGGTGCGGGGCTCCCGCACACCCTCCCCGCACATCCCCGCGGGAGCGGCCCCGACCCGCCGGCACCGCCCGCGGCTGCAGGCCGCGCAGGGAGATGGTTTAGGCACTTTTACAGCAAGAAGCAACAACAAAAGGATTGAAAGTGCCTGATACCTCCTGGCGCACCTTTCACCTTTCCTCAAACCCCCTTTGTCCCCCCCCCGCTGTCCCTTAGGCACGAGTCCCCGCGGACAGAGTGCCGCCCCGTCTCTGCCTCCCGGCCCCGGGAGGGAAGGACAGGCAAACCCTCCTCGGGAGCAAGAGGTGAGGACAGCCCTTCATCACCCCGATTCCCCCTTCCTGCCCCCCGACGGCTGCGCTCTGCCACGGGACGGGGCCGGGGGACTGCCGTCCCTTCTGCCCCCGGAGAAGTGCCCGACTCCCGTCACCGGCGAGGCGGCGGCAGTGCCGGGGGCGGGGAGCGCAGGCGGGCCGGGAGCCGCGGCGGAGCGGCCGCGTGACGTCACCCGGCGCTGGGGCGGTTGCCGCGGTGACGCGATCCCGCCCCGCTTTAAGCACCGCCCCGGCGCGGCGGCCGCGCTCCCGCTGACGGAAGCGAAGATGGCGGCGGCAGCGTCTGACCTGCTGACGGGATGGTGCCTCTTCGGCCTGGCGCTGCTGGTGAGAGGCGGCTCTCCCACCTTGCGGCGGCCCCCTCACGCATCCTTTTCCCTCCCCTTCCCTGGCCCGGGTGCTACTCCTTCCTCGGCCGCTCTCCCTTCCCGTGCTGGGCATCCCGCCCGGTCTCCTCTCCCGTGCCCCTGAGCCTGCCCCGGCCACGAGCGCTTCGCTGCGGCTCCCGCGGGTGCCTCGGCGGTGGTGCCGCAGGGCAGAGCAGAGCCCGGAGCTGGCAGCGGGGAGCTGCCTTGCCCTCCTGCGCGGCGAGCCGCGCTGCTTGTTTGTTTTCGCACGTTCCGTGTGTGAGCGCTGGTGGTGTTGCTCAAGCTGATCTTAAGGAAAAGAGTGACTTGTGCGTGGGCAGTATAATGCTGATGCTGAGTGTTGGGGTAAAAGGTGTGTTGATGCTATGCCAATCATCCGAACAGGGTCTAACATCAGTACCTACTTGCTGACATTGTTTTTATACAACTCATAAGTGTTTTTCCCTGTGTATTTCAGGCCATTTTAATTTTCTGCTGGGTTTATGTGCGCAAGTATCAGAGTCGGCGGGAAAGTGAAGTGATTTCTACCATAACAGCAATTTTTGCGTTGGCCGTTGCTCTCATCACATCGGCGCTCCTGCCAGTGGACATATTTTTGGTTTCGTACATGAAAAACCAAAATGGTACATTTAAGGTATGGACTTTCAAAAATGTTAATTGCCTCTTCAAAGTAAGCACTTATGTTGCAAAAGGGTGCTTTTGGGTTGTCGAAGTGTTTGAAACCAGTGCTAATACCTGTTTCAGTGACTTGAGTTTTCTCAAAGCTGGGTATTAGTACTGTGCATAAAATACTCGTGTCTGGTATTTGAACTGGGTTTCAGTTTTCACTTCTGTTCTTTCTCAGATATTCTGCTCATTTCCAAATGCTTGTTCCTTCTGTTGCGCATAAGAGTGAATGTACTGTCCTGAAGATATAAACAAATGGCTTAAATGTTGCTTTTTAGTATATTGTAATGGGGCATTGTAGAATAAAATTCGTAACACTTTTATTCAAAAATAGACTGTGTTGCTCATTTGTAATTTAGGATTATTTTAATTGTCTTTTTTGTCAGCAAAAATTTGGTACTGAAACATTTAAAGATTTATAAAGATTTACTGTGCTAATCTACCTATGATGTAAAGCCTGAATTAATAAGCACACTTTGGAAAGAGGGAAAGCTGCAGAAACCTTTGGGGGAGGGAAATACAGTAGTATCTCTCCTTGGCTGATAAAGCCTTAACTGAACTACTGTATTTATAAACTGTAGGGGGTTGCTGTGCAAAATGAATTCCTAATGAGATGAGTAGTTGCTGTCATCTGCTCTAAGCATTTCTGTAAGAGATCTTCCCAATGCTTCAAATATTATTTTAATTTTCAAGGATAGTTCTTGAAGGTGTCTTTGTGGGGACACTGTGAGTAACAAGAGCTCAAACTGGAGCACGTAGCTAACTTGAATAACAACTTACTTTGGTTTGGATCCTAACTGGATCTATAGTAAAAGTTATGATCCTGAAACAAGTGATAGAGTGGGAGAAAGGTAAATGCCTGCACACTAGACTGTATTCCCTTCCAGCCATACTTCCAAAGGAAGACATAGGTCTTGCCAGATCTGTGTAATGCTTCAGAACTAGCTTGCAGCTAATACAGTGCTTTTTGGCTGGTGCTTATATAAATGCAAGTGGTGAGAAGACTTTAGAACTGAGCTGTGATGTGATTTTTGTCATCTTTATTGCTCCGGGGTAATACAGAATAAATTAAGCCATTATTCAATGTTATTCTGAAAAGTTTGTGTTTTCAGACCTTGCTTGTTTGGAATTAAAGTGGATATAGAAGATGGAAGAGACCTTTTGTATGTCAGGGTTGTAGCAATTCAATGAAAACAATAGTATTAAGAAATACATTGAGCCTGACTATCTAGAGAAATAACTGTGTTGCAGCTAGATCCAGCTGAAAAATGCACATCTCGTGGGGACTAAGTAGAATTCCCTGTTGCAAAGGGCACATTTTTTGCTAATGTATGCTTTCCCTGATTTGAGACAAACCTGTGAGAACAGCACATCAGAAGTGGTCATACAGTCACTACAATTTTTTAATTAAGGAAATACAACTACTAGAAGGAAAATTACTTATAATACTGTTTTTCATGGGCTAGAATTCCTTGTTAATGGACACATGCTGTGATATGGTGAGGTGGGTAGATTCTGTTTAAAAACTCTGCTGAGAGCAAACTTTCATGCTTGTGGTACAGACTTTCTGTAAAGTACTTTTTTGCCTATTCTTCTGAGGCTTATTTGTCCTGCTTAGTTCCTAATGTTTATAGATACTTCTAATGGCTTGTTGAAATAAAATTGCTCCATACTGCCTTGCAGAAGCGTTCTTTGGTATCTTTTAAGTTTCAGCTGAATTGAGTTTCTAGCTTTGCAGTGATAACCTGAGATCTATTGACATTAATGCATTTGATCCAAACAGGTGTTGAAGTTATGGTATAGAAATTCTAATGTGGCCTTCAAAGTTGAGTGCATCTGAAATCGGTCAGAACCTATAGGTAAACACAGGTTTATTGATTTGGTAATTTCAGTTTAGGAGTTGTGTTGAGGTAGGAGGATGACAACATCTTAAAATGAGGCGCATGGTGTCCTGTACAGGGCCGGAAGTGGGACTCAGTGATCCTGATGGGTCCCTTCCAACTCAGCATTTTGTATGATTCTCTGGTCTTCATGAATTGTTAAAGCTTTTAAACTGTCCTTGGTAACATGTGCTTCTTTTCTGCTACTGCTTCACAAGTAGGATAGACTGAATTGTGTTTAGAATATTTCCTGGAGATTACTGGCCTTTCTCTGGACCATTCTTTCAAACCCAACACTTCTAAGACCCTGTAACTGATGCTGGGGTCTCAAGGATCATGACTCTGGCAAGAGCCCTTCATTGCTTTGGATGGGCAGAGTGAGTTAAATCTTTAATCTTCTCAGTGACTTTTTGAGGCAGATCCAGGTAGCAGATGTGGATAATATTCTCTGTGGATAAATTAGTAGTTCATCAAAAAACCTTCTAACTGGATGATTTCAGAGCTGATGCCAAAAGAGTAGTGGCAGTTATCCAGATTCTAAGTAAAAATTTTTTCTTCTGTATGTACTCTTTTGCTCTACCTCCCAGCTGTAGTTCCTGGTATCAGTGTTAAGAGTGATGAGAGACAAGGGTACTCAACTTGGAAGAGGTACTATATATGGACTTCCAGTTCATTTTTAATCTATCTGACCCTACTGTCAACTTGTAGATATACCTGGGGGTGTACAAGATGAATAAGCTTGTAGCAAACTTAGGGAGAATCATGTTATACTAACAGCAGAGGCGAAATTGAAGACTTTGATGGTTCAAAGTTCTCATTGTGAATTGTTTGTGTTTGGTGACAAGGGAAGGTGGTATGTGTCCTGGCTACAAGGATTTTATGAACTGTAATACCCAAGCAGAGTATCTTTCTCTGAAGGCTGTGAAAACTATGCTGCTTTGTGGAGCAGAGGAATTGACTTTAAAGTATTGTGTAGCCCTTTTCCATCATGTGTTCTGAAGTGCTTTCCTTGGCAAGGGCTATATGCTGTGCCTTGGTCAGCCTTTGATAACTTGAGGTTTTGTCCATTTCAGCAGGACTGTTAAGGTACTGTTTATACATCTTTCAATTACTACGAATTGTTCTTATGGTAAACAAGTGGCTTGTAGCATTTTGTATATAATGCTGTCTCTCACCATATTTTGAGACTTACCAAGTGTTATCTTAAAGTTTTTATACTGAGTGAACTGAGCAGGTTTGGCATTGGCAAGTTTTGCACAGTAGTTACATAGTAGAATTCACTGCAACACCTTTAATGAAGGGTGGGATTACTTTGATTCATAGTATTGTTAAGTAGGAAAGGAGGCTTTTCGTTTTAATACTAATAAAAACTTGAGTATTACCTTGTAAGTGAAGTCCTGATAGTGTTCGTCAGCACCACTTTTAGTTCAAAGGTTTTGGCTGTTAGCATTGTCAGTGCTTTAGTTTGTTTCAAAGGACTTCAAATACATCCACTTGCATCTGATCTGTTTGACCTGAAAACGTGTTGGACTTATAACAAGCACATAGGAACAGAAGACCTTACCGAAGCTTAAAAATGTAATATTTCTTCTGGAACCCAAGACCTCTAGGTCTGACCTACAAGTGTCATAAATATTTAAAGCATAGCTGATGCTGTCTTGCAGCAGGAAGATTGCTTGAAACAAGGATGCTCACATCATTGTACTGTCTTTTTTTCTGCTGTTGTTTTAGCAGAAGGCAGAGGTGATGAAACCTTTTCTTTTTGAAATGTATGGATTCTTGCTACTACATGAACTTAAAAGCCAGGGGCATTTCTTTCAGTCTGGTTAAGGCTGAATGTGTCACAAGCCTTGAGTGTCTACATGAGCTGTTAAAAGCCAGTTGTCTTCTTAATGATTCAAGGAGTAGCATCTGCTTAATGGGAGATACTTTTTGCAGACTGTTCTATTTAGGTTTTTTGCATCTTATGAGGGTAAGAGGGAACAACTCATTGTGTAGATGCTCAGAATACAAAACCACTAGAAATGCCCAGGGTTTTTATTTTAGAAAGGTGTTAACTGAGAAGTCATTGTTGACTGAGACCATGCCTCATTCCTGAGTAAGAATTACTACTTATGAAGTAATAATACTTGGCCAAAACATTGATGGTAGGCGGGTGGGGCTGAGATGTGCAGGTTTCTGGATGCTGCTTTCCATCTGGCACTCAAAATCCTGGCACTGTCCCATTGTGGAGGTAACAGGCTGGAAGATGTGAGATCTGGATATGAAATTTCTTCATATCTAACCACGCTGTGACTTGGTCTCCAGTCTTTGATACTGCATCTTCCTTTTGTTGCCTAAGCTTTGGGAGAGGCTAATCAGAAGAATCAGTGCTTCATCTACATTTGATGAAACATCACAAATACTGAAACCTGTAATGTTGTGCAACTTTAAGCTCTATTAAGGTACATTTGCAGAGAATGGGAGCTGGCTTCACTGAGTACTCATGAAACACTTGCAGAGTCCAGCAGTGACAGTAGAAATGTCAAATTTAATGGGGACTAAATAATGACATTCATGGCTGTTCCCTCTCTAAAAAGGGTGGAAAGTCAGGTTAACATGCAATGGTTTTATTTGGGGAAGTGACCTGTACAGTTTGAATAGTATTGTTCTGTTGAAATATGTTATTACGAGTCACTAATGGGACAGAGTTGCTGGGAGAAAGACTCTGCTCAATGGTTTCTGGGAGTGCAAGTGTTCTTCATAACTAATTTTCTATGAACAGAATTGTAAAATTAATCTTCTAAGGGGGCTTTGCTTTGGATTTAGCATTTAGGTAAACTTAGTGTCTTAAGCTGCTTTTTTATATCTTTACTTGCATAGCAACATTTTACTAGCACTTCTTACACTTGTTTTTAATGTGACTTATGTTAAGAAATACTTAAGCATAATAGTTGAATATAGGTCATCATACTCATTGCACATATCCTTGCAATTTGTGGCTTCCCTTATCTCTCAGTACAGTGCATTCTTACAGGTATTTTAAAGGTGATATATGCTTGCTAAACTGCATGCAACAGAATGAAGTACAGCAGAACAGTACAGAGTGCCAGAATTCTGCAGGTCCTAAGAGAATTTGTGGTTCCATTTTGACACCTTAAACTGTTTGTTGAAGGCAGTATGAATTTTCACCTCCCTAGTCTATTGTGCTTCTAAGCTATTTGCTGTATATACTGTAAGCTTGGGTTGTAATGGATGGAAAAGAAAAAGACTGTATCTAGAGGCTGTCCAAATGAGTTGTCAGCTGAGTCCTGGGTGTGCTAGTTGAGTAAATTCCTACACCTAGCAGCTTAGCATGTCATCAGAGATGCTGAGACTGTCAGAGCTCTGCTACTCAGTAGGGAGCAGTGCTTCTTGCTTTTGACAAGACAGTGCTGCTGTCACTAGCCTTTGAAACAGCTCAGATGAACTGGTTGCTGCCTTTGTGTTTCTGATGGTGTGTACATATGGATAATTTGCCAGTTAGAATAAAGTGTTTTGCTTTTTAGTTTGTTTAAATGTGGGACTTTGGCAGCTGACTGAAAGCTGCCATAATAATTATGATATACCAGTAAATTGGCTTGCATTACATATTCTTCTTGTGCAGAGTAATGCAAAGTTTGTATGCTGAGGCAGATGTAAGTAATGGTGAAATTCACACATTTGCATTTTAGTTTGTTTAGTGTAATATAGCAGCTCACGATTTTAATATGGTGTAGTGTATGTTTCCTAGTATACTAGGATATACTACTACTCTGGTCCTGTATGCAACTTAATTTGAAAAACAAAATGAAAAGCAATGACTATGTTTAAAGTTCTATGTCTGTATTGTGTTAAAAGAGCTTTTCTGTAGCTGAAGGAGAAGCAGTTCTTGGGCAGCTAAGCCCTGTTGTATTTCCATTACTAGCTACCTCTTCTATACAGTGGCTGTACCTCTTAAACTTTGGGTCTCACTGTTGCTTTTCTTGCTTGTTCTTGGTTTTTGTGCATTTTAAATGTCTCAATTGCTCATAGGAGAGACCTTGTACCAATGCCTGCTTGGAATCAAATAATGCAAACAGTCCAGTTCAGTTTTGGTTTTCCCTTAGGCTTGATTAAAGTACGCATTTTCTTAATATTTAACATGAGGCAATTTAAATGTTCTGTATGTGTTCTTTACTTATTGCAATCAAATTCTTTTGTGGTATGTTTTAATACAAATACCTAGAAATTCCTTAGTTAAAATGCTGTTGGGTGTGAGCCTGACAGTCTTCAAAGACTGAGCTTATTTTGTACCTGACAGATACTTCAGGTGTTGCTTCTACCCCTTCTGCTAAAATATTTTTCATCCTTTCTTTTTGCTGATTAGATGTTGAAGTGGATGTGTATTTTTCTACTCAAATTCCAGCTGGATGATAATCTAATTTAGTTCATACAGTGCATTTTAAAAGCTTAATGTAAACTGACCTACTGGAAGTCTTAATATAGTAACAAAAAGGAAGGTGGTGATTTTCTGAGATAGTAGAAAAAGTGTTCATGGTATGTCATCAAGCCCATATTCCAGAAGACTTAATGCAGTTCTGAGGTTACTGATAAACCAAGTGCCAAAGCCCCTTTAAGTCTTATGGTAGCAGTGTTTAAGGAGTGTGCTCATTTGCATTTTCACATCTCCGTATTAGTGTGTGTGTCTTTACAACTGAAAGGGCTTGATCTTACCAGTTTGAAGAAAGCCTGCATACAGAAATGAAAAAGAGCTTTGACAGTACTGGATATTTTCTTTTTATTTTTTCACCAATTCAGTTATGTTGGTGTGTTCTCTAGCTTTTAAAGAATTCTGCTTGTGGATAACTACTTTCTTGATCTTGACCACACATAGATTGGATCCCACAAAACTAAAACGTTTCTGAATATGTTTAAGCTGTACTGGCAGCCTTAGACCATTGTATTTGATCCCTGAGTTTGTCTGCCAACCATTATGTCATAAAATATTTTGCTTCCTTAAACCAATAGTTCCTCTCTAGGAGGAGAGACAGGCAATGGGCACAAGAACTTGACTTCAGCCATCTGGCTGACTGCTGTTTCCAACACAGTTAAGAGTTGTATTTTCACTTTGTTTCCATTGTTTCCAGGACTGAGTAGTGCAGTTCCTTTTGCTCTTGTTCAAATAAAGGATATCAGTGCTCTTGGATTTGGAGTTGTAAAATTAAATATTACTAAGTTGAATATTCATCTAATTTAAGGCTTGGTCAAACAAAGTTCAGTCTCATACTTCTGAAAAAAGGAGATGATAGCTTAAACTGGGGCAATAACTATTAAAAATAAGAGTTAATGACATATATAACTGAGCATAATAAAAAGTTCTTATTCTTATGTCTAGGGATTGTTGTATCTGTATATGTAAATTTTAATAAAAGCTATTCGGTGATGGAAATACTGTGTATACTGTGTACTTTGTCCAGCTCTGTGGCCCACAGCACAAGAAAGCTGTTAAAACAAGGCCACAAAAAATGGTCTGAGATCTGGAACACCTTTCCTGTGAAGACAGTCTGAAAGAGTTGGGATTGTTCAGCATGGAGAAGAGAAGGTTCTGGGGAGATGTTGCAGCCTTTCAATACAGAGAGAGCTTATAAGAAAGATGAAGAAGCAATTTTGACCAGGGCCTGTAGACACAGAAGAAAATGTAACAGCTTTAAACTGAAAGAGTGTAGTTTTAGGTATAAAGAAGAAATTTAGGTGAGGTTGATGGTTCTCTGGAACAGGTTGCCCAGAGGAGTTGTGGATGCCTGTCACTGGAAGCATTCCAAGATCAGGTTGAATGGGCCTTTGAGCAGCCTGACCTCATGAAAGGCCTTCCTGCCCATGGCAGGAGGGATGGACTAGGTGATCTTTGAAGATCCCTTTCAACCCAGACCTTTCTATGATTATCTTCAGAGACTTTTATATAAAAGATACTGAGAGAATTAGCAGAACATATATGGGAGCTGCCAAAACTACTTAATGTTCTTTTGGGTCTAAAACCTTCCTTTTATGAAACTGCCCTATGCTTATTCCTGTTTGCCCAGTGATTTTGGCTGTTGCTAGCACTGCAGCATGTAATTCTTTAGAAGTAGCGTTTGTATCTCTCTCCATCTATTTTTGTTCTTTAATGGTTGATTCTCATGTAGTCTTCTTTTATTACATTTGATAATAAATGCTTCTATCCTTTATTGCTAGGTCTGGGCTGATGCTAATGTTTCAAGGCAAATTGAAGACACTGTACTTTATGGATATTACAGTAAGTATTTTAACTTTTTTTTTCAAGTAATAGGACCTTTAAGTGAAGGCATGAAGTTTTTAGAGGTCATACTGGATTATCCCTTTTTGGTTAAACATGAGTCTTATACTTGGTGCCCTTTAGAGAATATTTTTCATCTTCAAGAGCCCCCTAAAAATGCAAATATACTGAAGGCCAGTTCATGGAAAGGCTAATGGTTTCTGTTATGTAATCTTTGGTTAACATGTTTTCTGTGTGTGTATTTAGTCGTCCCTTAAGGGAAACACGTGGTTTTGCTGTAATTTTTATGGCACTTAACATATGCAGCAGTGTGAAACTTGTCTACCATGTATAAAGTTCATGCAACCACGAGTGTATCACTTTTAAGTGTTCAGATTCAGCAACTACCCTGTTCCAAGTAACAGTTACTGTGAAGGAGCATAAAGGAGTTGATTCAAGAGTGGTAATCGTAAATAGAACTGAAATTAAAAAAAATGACTGAAATAAAATAACTGTTCCCCAAACTTCCTCATAGTCTTAGGTCAGTTTTTTTTAGTTGTCCTTATGAAACTTATGAGAAGTTTTACTACTAATGGGTGTATGTAAGGGGTAGCTATAGAAGAGTGCTTAGCACAGTTTGAGTGAAATGCTGGTCTCAGTTAATGGTGCAAACTCAGAGGTGGTTGCCTGCTTTTGGTCACATTTCCTAAGACTTGAAGTTTTTTCTCTTGGAATATTATGGCTCTTTTGATTATATTTTTTAGATCAGGAAATGCTTTTAAATAGTGGACTTATTTTGTTAAATTATAGATTAATTATTGCCTGCCAGAGATAGCGACAAACTAGAATAGGCTTCACTCAGCATAAAAATGAATAAAGTCAAAAGTAGAAGAAAACTTCTCTGTTTTCAAAAAGAAACTTTTAACACAGATTCTTCACTATATAATAGTGGAATTGATTTGTATTTCCTTTCTATTCTTTGTAGTTTGCCAAGGTCTTGTTTAATAGACCAAATATTTCACAACTTGTAAGGTGGAATAGTTTTCAAGCTCTTCTGTGGATCATTTGCTATAGATTTGTGAGACCGATTGATGAATTTCTGTGAGGTGTTTTGGGCTAGCTGAATGTTTTGGTAAATCTTGAACTAATTTTTTGGAAAAGATTTAAACTTAAATTTGGAAAACTGCTTTTGTTTTTGGCCTGTCTGGACACATCTACTTGAAATACTGTAGGACAAATATCTTATTTCATAGCATATCCTCCAGATGGTGGTAGAGATTTAAAGATGGTTTTAAAAGCATTTTTCTCTTATCATCTTAATTGGAGTAGGTACACTTTTTCATAACTAGTTTTATAACTAGAGCTATGTTGAAGTGAACAATAATAGTAACTTATTTTTCAGAAGTCTATATCAATCATATATAAAAACACAATGCCTCTCCTACATCATCTAGTCCCCTGCTGCTGTTGCCCAGCATAGGGACATAACAGCTGAGAAGGAGGAAGTTAAACAACTCTTCCATTGTAATACTACTCCTTTTTTTTTTTTCATGTCTTCTTAGGAAAGTATTTGATCTTGGCTTGTTTTTTTTTTTTTTTTTTAAACAAACAGGATGAGCAGAAGTGAAGTATCCCTTTGTACTTAAGAACATGAATAGCAGTATTTTCTTGTGTCTCCTGAAAAGGAAGTGATAACTATATAGATCCTATATTGTATTGACAACTTACGCAATTAATAATTGGTGCACTTAGTTCATTGTCCTTCAATCCAAGTCACTTGTAATTGTAGCAAGAATGTGGAGGCTGTGGTTTAACTGGTGTTTTAGAATATTAATCATTACTTTGCTACTTGTATTGCTTTTTACTGATAAAGCTGTAACTGAATATAGGAAAGCTTTTTGTTTTTTTCCATAGTGGTTAACCCCCACAAAAAATGTCCCGTTTCTCATACCCGCCTGGTTTCTTGGCTAGACTGATGCAAAAGTAGGATGAGTTTGTGTTGGTAGAATGGTAAATGAGGCACCTCTCAGAGTGAAGCTTGAAATAACTGTATCTTGAAGTGGGATTTCAGTAGCCTAAAAGCTTTTCTTAGGAAACAACTCTAATAATTGCTTTGAAGCCATAGTGGCTTAGTGTGTTACTACTTCTAAACCCAACTGTAATGGAACATGCCTTGTAGTTCTTTAGTGATTGAACAATTATCAGTGGTTGGCAAATGCTCTAAAAAAGCATGTCAGTTTGTTTGTAAGGAAAACTCTCTTCAGAAAGTTTTATAATCGTAAACTGTTCAACACAGTTTGCTTTGTATCACAAAGGATGAGGCTGAAACAATTGACAGTAACCTAGTGGTTCTGTAGTTCTTCCTCTAGTGAGTAAATACTACCTGTTGGAGTCACCTTGATGTTCAGTGTCCTTTGATGAAATTTTGTAAATGGTGAAAGGGTATTTTTGGTAGATTCTAATCTTCTTGTGAGATAGACCAAGATCTTGACCTGCATGTGTTAGGTGACTCCCAACTAAAGTGTGGCAAGGACTATCTGCTGAATTTTATGGGATCTTTCCATGTGTGCTTTGAAGTCTTTGCTAAACTTTGGATTTTCCATTTCCTTTTTAAGCCATCAGTAGTATGGTGATTCCTAGGTTAAAGTTTTTGAGTAAGAATTTATCCAAAAAGGTAAGTGGTATTACTTGGATGATTTTTACATGGAGTTTTTTCTGCTTACTGCAAATGTTTGATAAGTCATTGACATTGAGTCACTGACAGAAGAATTTGGGCTTCTAGGAATTAAGCACAAGTCAAATGTGGCTTCATGTTTTCGTGGTCTGGTTCTAGGAAAAGCCATTTTAAGTACTATGAGAGATCCATAGCTGTACTTGACAAATACTGTGGAGTTACATCTACAGAAACAGACTCCTAATGAGCGTAATTTTTCTGGAAGCAATGGGCTAGAACATAAATTGAAAGTCTGTCAGCATTGAAACTTACTATGGTGAACTGCTTCAAACAAGTGTCTGACTCAAGTTTCAGTACTGTTTTGTATTCCTTAACTTCCACTTGGGAATACAACAGATATCTTCTTCTAGTCTTGAAGAAAACTTACTTTAAAATATTTTTCATGGGTTGGAAGAGTAATATATTTGGGAAGAAAGACTGATCATAAGTTTCTTGAAGTAGCTTGTGACTTTTCAACAGAAAGAGTGAGGGAGTATATAACAAATCATTGTTTTAAGCAACTTAGTAATTTTGATGTTGTGTAATGCACTGGTATATGATACCATCTGGAAAAGCAAGTTTTGTGTGACATAAGAGGCTTCTGATCATATAATACTCTTGAGCCTCCTATAGTCTCCTAAAAGGATCTGAGGGAATATTGATCTTGGATCTCTGCTTGAAACCTTTCCTGTTGTTCTAGAAGAAAGAAAAAATCCAACAAGTCAAAGCATAATAAAGAGACCATTAGTTTTATTACTTGAACACTACTGAGGTGTAACTTTCTCATACTTAAGGTGTTTTTGTATTGATATGGTGCAAATCAGCAGAAGGAATAACTTGAGGTAAGAGTTGTCTCTACGGAACAACTTTACAACAGACAAACCTTACCGGAGGAATTCTTGCTGAAGATTCCTTAGACTGTAGCAGGAAAACACTGTTGTAGTGGCCCTGTAGTGAAGCATTCTTCCAGTGATAGTGCTTCAAGCTTCTGATACAACCCAGGAAAATGTTTTGAAACAAAAGTTGAACCTCTGAACTAGAACAAAGTGCAGTCTCTGACAGCTGAGACAATGTGTTATGCCACAAGGTCACAGGGGAGTTAGGGGGAAGGGAGTATCTTTGTCACTCTGTTGACTGGCTGTTTGCTGCTGCAAGACCTTTGCTTTTGAAGGTTAGCTTTTTAGGGAATAAACAGCCCTTTTATTGGGTAGGACAGCAGGCAATTGGAGGCTTGCCCTCAGGTAACTAAGTTGTATGGGCTGATGAAAGGTGCTGCATTTCCTTTTTCATAAGTTCTGAAAATTAGAATTCAAAAAGCAGATGATCATTTTCCTTTTTGATAGAAACTTGGGCGAATCTGTTAAAGTTAGATAGAGCCATAGAGTATGCTGAGTTGGAAAGGACCTATCAGGATCCTTGAGTCCAGCTCCTGGCCCTGTGCAGGCAACCCAAAGAATCACACCATGTACCTGAGAGAATTGTTCTGAGAATGCTTCTTGAACTCTGTCAGGCTTGGTGCTGTGACCACTTCCCTGGGGAGCCTGTTCCAGTGCCCAACCACCCTCTGGGTGAAGAACCTTTTCCTAATATCCAACCTAAACCTCCCCTGACACAACTTCAGGCCATTCCCTTGGGTCCTGTCACTGTCACCACAGAGAAGA
>QWTY01008205.1:2837-14051 GCA_008033365.1 Pseudorectes ferrugineus
TGAGGCTAAACATTGAATAGCAATGGGTAAAAACATTTATTAATAAATGGCTAAGACCTTTAAAACCTTTAAAAAGTATAAATTAATCAACTGATATATCAAGAAGTATTAAAGAGGGAAGGAGAAGTCAATGGTAACAAACCACTTCAACACAGTGTCTCCACACTCTGCTCAGAGAGGTAGCTCACTGAAAGAGGTGAAGCTTCCTCACATGCCCGGTGTACCTGGCAGTGCTTGGCAAAACATTAGTGGAGATACTGCTTAGAAATCTTCATCATCGAAGGTCTCGGTGCACCGCAGCATCACGGTCTCATGATCATAGTGAAGATCTTCTTCCTGAAAGCCCCCCCAAAGTCAAGCAGGATTAAAAACCAGAGGAGTTCATTGAATTTCAAATACACAGTGAGTTGGTCAAGAGCTGACGTGCCAGCAAATGCACCATGAGCCCTCCCTCCTCTGAATCAGCCACCAGCACTTGATAAGTGCCTGAGGTGCCTGGTGAAGAATGGCTCAAATTTTCTGCCAGTTTCCTTCTAAAATCAGAGGGCTCCACCCTGTCTCTATTTACATCATCTAGACAGCTGTTACTGTCTGTGGTAGCAAGTATGTCACATAACAGGCTCTGAAGGTACGAGAGCTTCCTTGAGGCCTTAACTTCTACCAACTTCAGGCTTTGCTCCACTTTTAGCAACAGAAGGAAATGGTCTTCTCTTTCACCAGTTTACAGAGAATAAGTGGCTCTTGAGAAATCAAAGTCTGGAAGATAAAAGTGTTCATCCCTGCAGTCCATCTAGTCCACCTTCTGCATTGATGCAAGACTCTTCAGTGAAATACTGCTTTTAAAAATAGGTGCTGTTTAAAAATGTATAGCTTAAGGAGCACTAAATACCACTTGCTTGTCAAGTGACTCATCTAAAATCCATAATTTCAAAAGAAAGTGTGTCTTTGAAGACACAAAGGTGCTCAGTACTATTTAGGAAAAAACCCCACTGAGTTTCATTGAGCTAAAAACTTTGGCTCTCAGTCTAAATTAATTCTTTACTCCCTTTGCTGCTAAGCTTCTCTTATGATGTGACCTTAAGACAACAGCTCTTGAAAAATTACAAGATTGCTTAACTAATCTCATGCTCAGAAATATTTCTCTATCATGTACCGTAGAAGCATGCTCCTGTTCTCATTTTGGGATCACTGCCCTTTTAAGAGCTCTCCCTTTCCTTGTCCAAATAATTTCCCCCCTCCTCTTGTGTGAGTCTTTATGAAGCTTTTTATTTCAGTGGGGGGCATACCCTTGGCAGCCTTGAGAGCCAGGGCAGCGGCTCAAGAGGAGCTGTGGTCAGTAGCTCTGTGACAATGAAACAGTCACCATCCACAATCCAACAGCAGTAGTTGTAGTTTGTACCTGGGCAGTTCACCAGAAATGACAGAACATGGCACTGGCATGAGTGACCAGCAATAAAATCCATCACCTCATGAGCTCTGCAGATGGAAGGAAAGGAGACCACGGGCTGCCTTTTGTATTTCAGTCGGGTGCGCATCACACGCCTTACCTTGGTACTTACTGTACTTGCTACCCACCTCTGTATCTTCTACAAGGTGTGTGCACAGTGTCCTGGGACACTGCTTTATCCTTGGGATAATTTATCCCAGCACTGCCCAAACTCCTGTGCTAGCATAGCACCAGCACAGGCACCACGTCAAGGGAAGGGGAATGGTCTGCAGAGGTTCAGTCATACCCATAAGGTAAGCAGGACGGGTTCCTTTCCCTGTCCAGTCCAGGAGTCTCTGATGCTCTGAGCAGCCCAATTTCTGGGGTAAGGTGAGTAGCCTATACTGATCTCTCTGCTTCTGCCTGAGTTGGTGTGTTTCAAGCTAGCTGGAACATCTTCTATCCCTGCTCTGCAACCACTTTCATAACTGTCTCAATCTGTTTGCTTTGAGATGGATCCGAATTTCTGCTCTCAAAACAAAAAATATCTTGTCAGTCATGTTTTCCTTTTTCTTTTTTTTGCCTCTTGGCAGCACTGTCTAGATGTGCTGTACTGCACTCTAAATCAAAACAGATTGTGACCTTCACATTATCTAGCCTGGGTGATTTCTGCTCAAACTCCCTTTTTATTGTCTTATCACAGACAACTAAAAGTTCCTGTGTAAAACAAATATGTGCAGCTTTTTATTTCCTTTTGGATCCACACAGTACAGTCAACTGCCAATTTGCAGTACTCTGGGTTCTTTTGCTGCTTGTCTTCCCATCACTCCCATCCTCCTACTCTTGTTTTAAATGTGCCTCTTTAAACCTTGAAAGAGACACTACCTCTTCCCATACCACCTCATCTGGGAGCTGTGAGATGGACTTGGGCTCATATATAACGAGGCAGCCCCAAGCAGAAGGACAAGATGAGACCATGCCAGGCATGACACAAAAGAAATTTAAAACCTGAAAAGGCTATATCTTGCCTAAAGCTTTTCTTTTTTCTAGGCCTGCTCAGTTCATGATCATTTACATAAACACAAGAAGAGCTCTGCTCTTACATAGAACATAGCTATTCACAGACCAAAGGGCTGTGTAGATCAGTGCCTGGTCTCTGACAACAGTCAGCAGGGGAAGGTTAGAAAAAAGTGCAAGAGTTTGGCACACAGTGTGCTCAGTTTTACAATAAATGCTCCTACATTATAGCAAACTGTGCTGTGAGGCCCTCCTGTACTGGAAATTGAATCTGGACCTTCAGATTTAGTAATTGCCCATGGATCGATGGCCCTGGAGTTCAAATATGGTAATTAGTACATGCAAATATTTTTAATATGTTGTTTGTTCATTTTATTTAGTGCTTTCTAGTTCTTCTGGTGTTAGACACAATGAGTAATCATTCTGTGTACCAAATCCACACCATGTAGGAATAAAATGGTCTTGCAGTACCCCTCAGTCTTTTTTTGTAGAAAAGTCCTACTCTTGCCAGTTTCTATTTAATGCCTTTTCCTGTGCTTGCTGCCATTCTCTGCACCTCCTTTAGTGCCACTGTCTCCAAGATGGGGGAACCAAATGGCAGGCAGCAGTCTCCATGTGATAGATTCAGATAGTGGTGCAACACTAGTTTCTGCTTTGTTTCCTGTCACAACTACCCCTCATCACAAACCTTCTATTTTCCTTCAAAGGAGCATCTGTTCAAGTACCAGAGAGCAGGTGGGAGCTAGGCAATAGAAACCAGCAAACCAGTGGCTGCTGTGGAGGTACCACTGACTCTGAACCAAAACAAGCCTGCTCTGCCTGAGGGGTATCTCCCTTTCTGTTCTTCACCCACGTGCAAGCTCTGAGCCGCCTCCTTGGCAGGGAGACAAGAAGGGGAGGAAGAACAATGCAAGCACAAAGATTTCTGGCTCAGCAAACTTGCAACAGTAGGTTGAGGTTAAGAGGAAGCTCAGGAACTTTTCATCAGCTCTTTCAAGAACACAAATATCCTGCTTCTAGGGCCTGCCAGTGGAGGACCCAGGGCAGCGAACCTGGCACCCAGACAAGCAGAAGGTGGTTCTACTGAGCTCAGAATGATGCAGCTGGGAGTTGATGAAGAACTGGAAAGTGAGTTTTACCTACTCAGAGGAGATCACTCAAGCTTTTCCACAAAAAACTTTCATGCAAACAATAATAACAAAAAAAAATTTTAAAATTCCTTATGTCATTTGCCATTTTGAATAATATTCAAAGCAGTATTCACTCACAGTTTGCCTCTTACAAAGGCAATCCTACTGACCTTTTGGAATGACACATTTGTAATGATAAACCCCAAGTTCTTATTTGTAATCATTCTGGACCATATGATCAGAAGCATTCAATACAAAAATCCCTTTCTGACATTGCTCCTGAAATACATTGCTCTGAAATACATTGCTCCTTCTTCAAGGAATCCTTTGGCAAGGCTTACCTGGCAAAACTGTGTATTAGCAAAGAAGAGGTGTTTTAGGAAGTCAGTGACCTGCAGATAGAGTCTCTGGTGATCCTCTGGATTTTCAGAAGTGCAGCTTGCAAATGCTGAACTGAAAATGGAATCAGATACTGTATTTAATTTCCTGTTCCAGTCTCCTTACTTTCTCTCCTCCATATTTTGCTTATAAATTTAAAAAAAAAATCAAATTGTTTTCAAGATGGTTCTGATATTAAAGAAAATAGCCAAGCAAGACAGGGAGGAGTGGTGATGGATGTATTGATGAGATACTGTTTGCCAAGTGCAAGGCAGATGTGCAAGAACAGAGAACAGAAATACAAGCAACTGGTGTCACAACAAGGAGATCTGCTGATACATGACAGCTGCAGTAACACTGTTTTGGGGAAAAGTAAATATCCATTAAAACAGACAGCAACAATGGTTATTTGGGAGTGTATTTGGTAAGGTTGTTCAGAGGAACAGCTTTGACTTCTTCTGTAAAGTTTTTGAGTGAATGCAGTAACCTGTGGTCATGAAATGACATGTTAGCTATGACTGGCAGGTTTGTTCTCAGGTAACTGTGGCACAAAGCTAAGCTTTTCATTCTGGACCTCACCTCTGCATTCTTCCTGGGATTTTACAAAGTTCTGCCATCACACCTCTGTCCAGAATTACAAGGTGCAGAACAACAGGCAAGAAAGAGAAAACAATAAATGTTGACTATTGAAATACTAAACTGATTTGGGACCTAAAACAGACTGTAAAGATTATTGTAATACTCTGCAGTATTAAGGAATACTTAATCTTATTTTAAAAGCAAATGGAAATTATGACCTAATAAATATGATTTAATAAATAAATATTTGTTAAGCTTTTTCATCCATTCAAGTATATTTGATCAACAGCCAAAACAACCTTATTTTAATTCACTCTCTTCTGGAAGTGCAACCTGTAATGGTGGCAAAACAAAGAGAGTCACATTAAAGATCACTCTAAATGTTGAAAAGTAAGTAGAAAATGGGATTAAAACCCCACAGATTAAAAACACTATTTGCAAAGAGAAACAATCCTAACAAAGACTAAGTAGAAAAAATACATAAAAGATGAATCATAATGTGATTTTCCTCTTGAGGAAAACAACCCTTTTCTTTCCGTGGTCTACTGGGAAAAATCAAAGGCAGTGCCAGTTTTGCATCTGACATGTTCTCTTCCAGGTAACTCATCTGAACTGAAGAGGAAAGAGGTGTTATAATTTAATAGGTCCTGTGTTTCTTTGGTGTTACTGTTCAGGTCAACCACACACCTGATCACCTCCATGTGACTGAATTAGGGTACTTGAAAAAGACAAGGGAGAAAATGTTGAAAAATTATCATTTTTGTCTCATTAAATGAGAGTACAGTTTATGATTAGCTGATCTATCCAGGGAATGCCTCTTGGTCCTCACAGGCCTGGTAAGTGACAGGGAGAAAAGGAAAACATTACGAGTATTGTAAATTGAAAAGACAGAAAGCTGTGCAGAGTGGCAAAGAAAATCAGAAGGACCCCAGTTATCCTGAAGTGATGGGCTGCTCTTAATAAGTGATTCTTACTGATTCTGCTATAAATTACCATTAGTCGTTTCACTTTTTCACCTTAAAAGGAAGTAATTATTGTGAGCACAGTTGCTGGAGGCTGCTACTCTGACCATTTATTAAAAAAGAGAGCTGGGCTATTGTCTTACTCCACTGAGTACTTGCTGTGGCGGACTGAAGTGGGCTATTAATGTACTGTGTCTACCAAAAGGGGGGAGTTTGTAATTACCTCTGGCTGGACATTCCCTGAGTCTTGCTTCTGTCAAGGAAACCAGCAGCAACATCAAACGCATCTTCAAACATCACCTAGCAGAGAAATCACTTCAGATGTCAGCATACGCAGCCACCTAAAGTTTTACCTAGGGCATAGTTTTTAATAATGAAGTCTTCAAAAGCATGATATTCTTTATTTACATATAACAGGTATGTTTGCAGCTAGAGTAAACTAAGAGGTTTTGTGGAGACAGGAATAATGTGGAATAACTGTATTTCATGGCTAGGAACACAAGGTCAGTCCACTCCCTTAAGCCTGTGCTTCAACCTCTAGGAATTAGACTTCACATTACATCTCCCAGAAAATCAGTAAAACCCATGAATTGTATCAGTGCTTTAGAGACTTGACTGTGGACTGCTGCTTATGGCTGGAGATCTCAGCTGTACCAGCCAGTTTCTCCAAATCTGATTCCAGTTTACAAAGGAGTTTGGATGCTCCTTGTGCCAGACCACTGAACTCATTAGTTCACTCTGCCATAGTGCAGTTCACACACTTTCTGTGCCAGAAAGTACCGTACATGGAACATTCCCACGACATTTCCTAAGGTGGCGAGCAACATGATTTGTGTCCTGTGACTCAAAAAACTTGTCAATGCAATTTGCTTACATGCTAAAGGTAAACATCTGTCCCTTTCTTGCAGCTAATGGAATTACACATACCTCTTTGAGCAGCTAGTTCCTTCAGCAATCAGTGCTCCAGGAACCATTTATAGAGTTGGCTGTTCTTTAATCAATCTCTTATTAATAAATGCCCTTGTCTACTCAGTCACTGACTTCTTGGCTCTGCAGATGTGCATGGTACAGGCAGTCATTGGCCCTGTACCACTGGAACTGGTCTAAAAATATTTTCTCTTTGCTACCAAGTGCTTTGATGAAAAAACCCCACCCAACCCAAAACACAGCAGGCTTTGGCAAACTAGGTATTCCTTCTGGATTTAGGTCATCTGTGCTCTTTGGAGAGTTTGCAGAGCACAGTAACTGTATAATTCTTGTTCTTGCTTCCTGTCCCTGGAGCAAGGTACGAGCAAATTTAAGTGTTACTTGGCACAGAAACTCCACAAGTCAGTGGAGACTAGCAGGATTACTACACTGCACTACTGCAGCTTGCTAGGTATCTTATCAAGAGAAAATTTGGTGCAGATATTTACTCAAAGACTGCTTATTGTCTCCATGTATGCATTCATGTGGTCTTGAGAAAACTTAGTTACAGCTACTGTATGTTTGCAATTAAAAGCTGCAGAGCCAATTGGCATCTGAAGGCTTGGAGTTGCAGAGGCAGACTAGGAATGTTGCTGAGCACTTACTTCCTCTGGTGTGGAGACTGAGGAACCACTGGCTTCCTCACTGTTACCTCCGCTGTCCCTCACACTACCTTCAGTGCAAGCAGGCTCTGGGCAAGCAGCCTTGGGATCCATGAGGAAATCTCTCTGGCTACAGTACTGCAAGATGCTGTCCCTGCTCTCTTCAGAAAGCTCTTGCCACAGATGGGAAATAGCTGTGGAGACCTCAGGAAGAGGCACCTCTCCAGTGCAAACAATTCCATGCTCTATCAGCAGGTCCACTGTGTGCTTATAAAAATACAGGTATCTGGAAGGAAAGGAAAGGGAGCATCTCTTAAGAGCAGGCTATAAGGCAGCCATCTACTGAAAATCAGCAGGACACTGGGGAGTAGCTCTGATCCGTAACTACTTCACTGACTCTGCCTCCAAGACTTCATACAATTACTGAATGATGCCCAACACTGTCTGAAGATTTCACCTGCAAAAAGCAAGCTCCAGCTTCAGCCTCAGCAGGACTGCCTCACAACAGAAGCTCCAGGCACTGCAGGTTGTACTGGTCGCACAGGCAACCCTCATTCTGGAATTTAATAAACTTTCAGTTACTTGCCTTTGTATCCTGAGCCTTTTGCACTGTAGTCCCTTTTTATACATTTACTGGCATTGCACTGCACTTTAAAGCCCTGGCTGAGGTCATATCCTGATGCACTAGGTACTGTACATGCAGACAGAAGGACACTACCCCAGGTCTGGATGTTCTGACTTAAGCATGGAAGCTCAATTTCCTCCATTTTACATCTAAGGAAACACATCCCTAGGACCGACTTCTATGCAGTCTGTACTGAAACTGGTGGTGGAACATAGGGGTCATAATTTCAACCCAGTGAGTAAATCTCAGAAGAAGCCTGCTTCTTCTGTTAGCACTGTGTGGCACAGTGAATCAAGGATAATAATGTCTACTTCAGAAAGCAGCACTGAAGGTTATTTTACATTAATTAAATGCTTAGAGAGTCTCAGATGAAAATAAAAAGATCAAAGGAGTACAAACCAAGAGTTCTATAAACAGCAGTGATTGTTACTATGTTTGGGCTCGAAATGATTCCTTGGAAGATGTCCCAAATGAGCACATTTCTGATTAACTGAACAGTATTTCATGAGAAAGCAACTCAAAAGAGTTCATTCTTTTCTTTTTTATTTGTAAATATTTGTTCCAGCAAACCAATATTGAAAATATAATTTTGTAGGCAAGCATAAACCTGTTTAAACCCCAGTTTCCACACTCTGGAGTATTTTCCACCACTGCTGGAGACAAAATACCAGAAGGGGAATAAGTGTTCTCCTGTAAGGCATTGCACTCACTAAGGTTTCTGGATGTCCAGCTCCAAACAAAGGACCTGGAATTTCTCAAGCAGAAGAAGGTGAATCACCATTAGACTGCTCTGCTAAAGAAATTAAGCTTGAAGCACGACTCAACTATTTCCTTCCCAGATGGAAGGAGACAACAATTTTTTGCACTGGACAGAGTACTGTGAAGTCCTACCAATGTAGCTCCTGCTGCTGGACATGGGAAAAAAACCCAGTCAGTTGAAGCTCAAAGCATTTCTGATGCCTCCCAAATAATGTGATTAAATGATCACCAAAAGGCTGTTGCTTTCTTTGCTGAAGAGTCCCTTCCGTTTTATGCCTGTTATAAAAGATCATTTTTTGACAAGAATTAGCTATAAACCAAATGCAATCTGCCCTAGGACTATAGGGTGAGTGCCAGAGTCTACACAGTACAGGCCCTGGTCTACCTCGTCAGTAAAGATCATGCAAGTCAGGTGTTTATGGTTCTGTCGTGCAGTCTTTGATGAAGCAGATTTTTCTAATCCTGAAAATCTTGATTCAGCACATTTCAAGGTCTTCTAAATGATACCTTAACTACAGCCACCTCCAATTCTAACGGGAGCAAAAGCAGATGCAGGAGTGGGAAGCTGGTGCCATCTGCTGGTCCAGCTGCAGTCTCCTTTTGAGGAAAAACCCGATGATCCAAAGGGTTTTTAGAAATACACAGCAGTTCAAAGCAAAAGAGAAGAAGGAACTGCAGAAGTTTTTGGCTACGGCAATGATGCCGTGGAAGAGGATGCTGCCAGCTGCAGCTCTGGATTCTCCTGCACTGCGTGTTCTTAACTCTGGTGTGGTTAGGGTGAAATTGACTGCTTGATGGTACAGAATAGATTACACATGCATCTATTTCTCATATCTTTACAATCAAATAATCGTTTATCCTGTTGGAAATGCAGGATAGAACCTCTAAGTACCTCCTAGTGTTGTCTGACAGGAAGGGGAAGAACATGGAGTATAATGTACTCAGTTTTAAGATATCAGTAACTAAAAAAAAACCAGTAATTTTACCATTACGACTTCTAACTAAAATACATGGACAACTGACATGAGAATGGTGGTCTTTGACTTTTAGGTCCTGCATCAGGCATTTAGGAGCTTAAAGGGTTTACAGACTCACACCCACTAGCTCCAAGTGTAACACACATGCAAGTGTTTAGGTTCCCCTCCTCCCCAGAGTTGCAGACATTTTTGCATTGTTGCAGAATGCCTTCTGGTATCTTCCAGACAACCACTATTCTTCAGCCCAGAGGCTGAGGACTACAAGCTCTTCCTTGGTTGAATCCAGCCTTACCCTACTCTGATCCCACTAAAAAAGTACTCCAAGCTGCCAGGAGCTAAGGGTCTGTTTCTGGAAGGGGCAACAGTGTTCAAGCTCCTCATAACAATGCCATTAGAGGAAGGATGAGCATCACTGTGGGGAAAAGAATGTGCCTGCCTCTGGTTCCTGCACCTCCCTCGAACACATACAGTTAGACTCTTGACAAGTTCATCTGGTGCAGCAATTCTTACCCTCCTAAAATCTAGCCCCATTGCAGGGATACAGTGGTAAAGCATGGCACTGACACACTTGAAGGAAATTTTCTTCTTTTTCTTAAGGGGTGAAAAATCCTCAGGAATTTACCAAGGCCTGAAAAGCTGGGGACTGCTACAACACTGAGAATTCATTCATGTGCAAGCTGCAGGGACTTAGGAAGTGATCAGCTTCATCGCCAGTAGGGCCAAAGTTGCTGGCACAAGGCTTCTGCAAGGCAGGTGCAGGCTCCAGCAGGGCTGCATGGACAGCAGTGCCTGGATGCAGTGATAATGCAAACAAGTTAAAAACCTGAAGGCAACGTGGGGTGCACCTACCGTTCAAATTCCACTAGATCTGGGGATAAAGTGTCTGAAAACTGGATCAATTCTGGCTTCCCATATTCTTCCAGTGTTTGTTTTTCACATTCTTGAAGCAAATACCAGATGGCAGAGTCACTTTCACTCACATCTTCTGAGGCTGATGTAGTGCTGGAAAAACACAAGGGAAAAAAGCCACATGAACAACTTCTCAACTGGATTAATAAGGCCCTTGTCATGGTCACTCCAGAGCCCAGGGCCATTCTTCCCAAGCCAGCTTTTTCCTCCTTCTTTTGCTTTACAGGCAACAAGAAATCCTTTCCAGAGATCAGCTACATAGAAGGGAAAGAAAATACAAGCACTGACTGGAAATGAGACCAACAACAGGCTTAAAATGTTTGTGCACTCAATGGGATTACAGGGGTCCAGGTGAAACCTCTCTGTCCTTTCCTCAGGATGAAAAACCTCTGCTTGGAAATACAGTGGCAGTGACAAAGAGTTTCAGAGATGCTGGATGGAAGCAAGTGCAAAGTATTATCATCTTTTCTTGACTGGTGTAAGCCCTTACCTGGGACTGCCGAATTGCCTCCTGACATATTCCTCCCTGACTTCCTCCAAGCTGGATGGGCTCCCATCCTCCAGACTGCAGCTCGCTGTTGTCAGCAGAAAGGTTACTGTCACACCAATGGCACTTTTGGCTTGTCTCTCACCCTCAGCCCCAACCAAGCAGAATACTGTCAACAACTGGTTCTTCACAAGCCAGAGCTTGTCATTAGGCAAAAATGATGTGAAAGAAGAAATATCTGTCTCTCCTACAACGTAACTAGCACTACTGGGAGTTTATGAACACTGAGGAACTTAGAATCAATGCCTTCTTCCTAACATTGATATGACAGAACTGATGGTGAAAACAACCAGCAAATCAAAGTCTGGGCATGCACTAGTCAATGCAGTATTTTTTG
>QWTY01008206.1:5204-36420 GCA_008033365.1 Pseudorectes ferrugineus
ACTGGATGGTTTTAAGGTTCCTTACAACCCAAACCACTCTGTGATTCTGTGATGATTCTGTTATTTATTGCTGAAAAGGTGTTAATGCATTTGTACATTTAGTGGGTAGTAACAATTAGAGATAGTGACCAAGATCCAGCGGTGTTCAGGCAGTGAGGCTTTTCAGTATTCATTTCAATGAGACAAGGATAAAGTGAAAATGGAATCGTTGCACACACTTTTTGAAAGCACAAAGCCAGTGAACTTGTGGCAGTATGGTCAAAATAACGTCCCTGCAGTTTGTGGGTTTGTTACTCCTCTGTAGTGCCAGTGTGCTCTTTAATTTATCTTCACTTTAATTTATCTTTCACTTTCTGTCTTGAATTGATACAATAACTGTGCACTTTGAGAGAAAAAGCTTGGGTCGTATTTTTAAAGGGAGAGAGTCTTTGCAAGCAGCAGGTAAAGCACATTTTTGCTGTGCTCTTGTAGTTGTTCATCATGGCACATCTACCAGCTTATTTCTGATCTGCCCTGCCGTGGACATTCTCTCATGATCCAGCTATAAGATGTACCCTTGTTATCCTCTAAAGAAGTTAATTCTTTTTTATTTCCTTTGCCCCTAAACAGTGCTGAGTTTTATCCAACAGAGCAAGTCCAGTTTCTGAAACTTTAATTGTTTTAAGCAGTTTCCTGCTGTCTGTTACTTCTGGCCTCTTGTAATTTAGTTTTATCATCACAGTTAATGAGTATAAAAAGTACAGTAGTAGTGTATATTCTCTTGGTTATTTGTGAAGATATTATACCATTCCCTGAAAACAAGCTCTTGAAACATCCTTAACTTTTCAGCTCGAAAATCGTGACTGTTTTTAGTGTGTGGACTGTTAATCTTGGTTGTACATTTCCCATAGATCTTCTTCAAATTTCTTTTGCAAATTAATCTCACAAATCATTTTACACTGCTATTAATACTGCTGTGTGCCTCGGAGCTCAGAGGCTTTAATAAAACATACCTGTACTTGGCCTACTTCTTTCTTCCTATAGTGACATTCATTAAAAACAACTCCACTGAACTCTGCAGCGTTTCTCTGGTCTGAAACAAGAAATCAAATTAGGCCAATGCATTTGCTGCATCCCTTCATGCACTTTTCTTTTTCAAAGTAATGGGCAAATACAACCGATTTAAATAAATACGGGAAGGCTTAGAGAAAGAGTGTGTGAAGTCATCTATTTTATATATTTTTAATACAGAGATAGGATTTTATATGGGATTTCTCACACAACCAGATTTTATTTGGAGCCACACTGGAGGGGTGTTGTCTGCAACATGTACTTATATGTTTTTTGGGAAGATTGGGCTCTGGTGAGAAATCCAGGGGAGTGTTTTAGAGAGAAATCAATATCTAAAGCACCACTTCAGGTCTGCAGAGCCGAAATGCTGGTTTTTTGCATTTAGCAGAGTGGAAAACGTGTATTTCAGCAGTAGAGATTTCTGTTACCATCAGTGTTATTGTTCTGTGGAACTGTGAATAGAGAACTGAGCAGATTTGCAACACCGTAGTAGGAAACTACTGAAGATGAGCAGGGAGAGGGCCTGAAATGGGAGTAAGTGCTCGATTTAGCAAATGCTCTGAAACTTGGCTGCCCCATATCTGAAAACTTGAAGGAAAAATAACACCAGAAGCTGTCGAACATCTCGGCACTGAGATGAGTGAGTTTTAGCAGCAGGTGTTGGTGCCCAGACTGTCCATGCTCAGAATAAAACCAGAACTAATCCTGGTGGGGTGGGATGTGTTTGAGACAGAAATGTGTCTGAGCACCACTGAGCTCACTGTGGAAGGGTTTAATCCCTTGCCTGCATGGGGTGAGGGCTGGGTAGGACAAAGATGTTTGGACAGGGCTCATGCACGTGGACAGACACAAATTCTGCAGGTGTGAGAAATCACAAGGAAATTTAGCTCTGCTAGGGAGTTTAGCTGGGGACTCACCTTCTAAATCTATGGAGATGAGGGAAACTTTCCAAAACGAATGAGAGCTGGCTCAAGCTCTCCCTATTTTTCATCAGGAGTTTAGGATTGAGCCTTGTGAGGCCGAAAATATTCCCAAACCCTGCATATTTCCTGCATGAAAAGACTTTTTTGAAGTTGAAATGGATTTTTTTTTCCCATTTAAATAAGATTAATGTCAGAAAGTATATGACAGTGTGAGCTTTGAGTGGCTTTCAAGTAGCTCTTTTGCAAACATCTCCGGAATGTCAGCTTTACAAAGCTACAGATGAAAAATGAAAATTCTCATGTGCAATTCCTTGGTATAAAAAAATGTGCAGTCCTTGGGATAAAATTCATAGATACTGCCTTAAATGCACTTCTGTATCAGTTTAAGAAAGCAAAATACAGGTGTGAGGTGGTGAGCATTTCTGAATTGCTCAGCATCTGAGGCCCAGCTGCAACAGGGGTTTATGGAGGAGATGTTGATGCTTATATTGAAACACGAATGGTCTTTGGGATTAAGAACCTCAGATCATCTTTTCCTGGTGTTCCTTTGCACATTCCTTTATTAGCACTGTAAATTTGGTGCAGAATGTAGGATTTGGGTGATAATTGTGCTGGGTACCTGGTTCTGGGTTCGGCTGAGCCTGGGGCACATCAGTGACCAAATAACTTTTGGAGTTTGGGTCCCACAACCTGTTATTGGCAGCCCACAAAGTACTGCCCATGCTGGGTGGAAATGCAGAATATCCTGGGATTATTACCAGGCCTGGGACACTGAAGGCATTCCCAAGCATCCCTGGGGGAAATAAAACTCACTGCTAAGGAATTAATGTGAATTTCTGCTTAGCCTTGTCACTGAATCTATAAATAAATCCTGATAGTGCCCTTTTGAGAGCGTGTGTGTTTTAGAAACATTTTTGAGGTTGATTTGTCATTTATTAATATTCTACCTTTCAGCAGAAGCTACGACAGATGGAAAGGCAGTTGTAACAGAGCTTGCTCTGATATTTAAATATACTGACATATGCTAAAATCTCTGTAATGCCTGTATTTGGAGACATATTAGAGTTTGATTTAAGAATTGGAATTTAGAAAATAATTCATTTCAGCAACATTCAGTTTCTGGACCTGGATGGTTTATTACAGTGAACACCACTGCATTCATTATGCATCACAGAGGAACATCATTTACTTAGGACAGGTGCTTTTTTAACCAACTAAAACACTAAAAATCTTGTACTAGCCTCTAAAATGCCGTGAAAGTGGAGCTGTAGTCAGATTTGTTTCTGAAGAAGAAATTAGCCAAGTTAAGTTCTAATTAGTTCAGTGTGCTGAGTAAACACATCAATCTGGGTAAAATCTGAGTACAGACTGTGCCTGGAAGCTGATCCCAGGTGCTTTATTAAGCAGCTCATTGTAAGGATGGGGGAGTCAAAGTACAAAAAAAAGACTCATTAAGCATCTTGACGAATTTGAGCCAACTATATGATTTCATCATTGTCCCCCCCAATTTTCCAGTATTTTTCCTGTAGGAGAAGTGGACTTTACTACTTAGGCCCATGGGAATTAAAGTCAGGACAGAAAGTGACTGATGGATGGAGCTGGGCATCCCTCTTCCAAGTAATTTCTAAACTGGAAAATAATTGCTAATATTTCACAGAGTGACAGAGAATGTTGATCTCCAAACTGTTTGCAGACCAGAAATTCAGAAAAAACTGTTCCATTTAGGAGTAATTGAGGACTCTTTTTTTCAAGATTTCCAAATGCTTCATGTTGATTTCAACTGCTTAACTTGTATGTAACAATAGAGAAAACTCACAAAAGCTTTTCTTTTTCCTAAGAATTAATATAGATTAATTTAGCAGCTCTTATATCTTCAAAGTCTTGCTAAAGTTGCCCTGCACTAATGGAGGGCAAATTTGTTGCTGTTATTATAATTATTAGTAATAATAATGATGATGATTTATTATTAGTGTTATCTTTTATTAGTAGTGTCCCCTTTGATATTAGAATTATATTTATTTTAATTGTTGAACAGCACTTTTACATCCCGTAGGAGCAGGGGTGGGCAACCTCCCCTACACCTTGCTCCTCCACCTCTACACACATGTAGAGTGGGGTTTTTTTGTCTGTTTGAAGCTCTGAAGAGGGCAGATCTGGAATTTTGCTTTTGTGTGAGCTGGAGATAGAAATGATGAGTGAAAAGAGAAACATCTCTCTCCTGGTGTGGGTGCCAGAAGCACCCTGGTGCTCATTCTGGGGCAGGGAATCTCTGAGTGCTCCTGTGGGCATCCCCCAGGCTGCCTCTTCTGGGGGGCATTTCACTTTGCACCAGGTAACCCCAGGTGGGCAAACAACGATATCTGCCCGAGCTCATTCTTCTGTCTGCACTGTTAAAACTCCTGTGCAGCCAATTTCTTACCTTTCTGTTTGCTGAGAGATTCAATTTCTCTTTGTTCCTCCTACCTGAAGTGACACAAACCACCCAAGCCCATCCTCACCTGGGTTTCACGGGCTAAGCTTCCATGTAATTGCTGCTTCCACATCTTTTGTCTGGCTTTGGAAACTTGTCATTCTGTTTGGGAGGCAGAAATGTGAAAGCTGCATTTTTGCCTGCTCCATGTGCTCTGTGTGCTTTTCTGTGCTCAAGTCTGAGGGATGTAACGTGATCTGTTACCTGCCTGGTGAGCTGCATGGAAGGAGGGGTGCTCTGCCTCACCACTTTGTCTCAGACTCTCATGGAACAAGTGCAAAAGAAACATCTTATTTCTGTGATCCTTGAAGTTTTTGAATATCAATGAACTCGAAAGATCAAAGCAAATTACAAGCACTCAGTCTGGCACAACTGTGTTGAGGATCGGGGGCATTTCCTCGGGGCTGCATTGCCCTGAGATGACAGATCAGGCCGTGACACAAAAATGCCAGGGGGGTGTCTGATCCCCTTTCTATTCCACAAAAATGCCAGTGGGGTGTCTGATTCCCTTCATATTCCACGAAAATGCCAGGGTGGTGTCAGATCCCCTTCATATTCCATGTCATGAGCTATCCACTGGTGTCTTACAGAACACAGACCACTTCCCCTCCCCGTGGCCTTGCTGACCCATTTATAGGCTTGGAACAAACTTCCTCCTCGCCTCAGTGAGTGTGGGCTGAATGCAGGAGGCTTAAAAACCCCACCAAACCCTTTGGTTCTTCTGGTTCATCAGCATTAGGGAAAAAAAGATGATCTTAAATATCTTTATTCTGTATAAACACGCAGCTGAGTTGCAGCCTCTTTATCTCTCGTGTAGACCAGGCTATATAAAAGTGTCATGGAAAGAAACAGTCACTGTAACCATGAATATCTGAAAGATGGATGGCATTAATGATGCAGGAGGTGCTGTGCAAAAGTGTTGGAGGCTTTTAAAAGTTGGAACGACCTGCACAGCTGGGGCCGAGTTTCAAGGTTTCAGAATTTTTCCGCAAGGACTGAACACAGATCTGGCAATGCCAGTGAAAAATAAAGTGATTTTTACCCAGGAAAGCACAGAGGGTTTCCCAGCAGCTTGGGGTGTTCTAGGTTCTCTCCAGATACAGCAAATTTACCATGACTGGAGTAGTTAAATGCCTGTGTCTCAGAGCCGAGGCATGGGGAAATGAGGGAGACAGGGTTAGGCTCCATTAATGACTTCGTGATTAACAAAATTGGAGCCATATCACCATGTTGAATTTACCCAGTCTTGGTTGTCTATTATTTAAAACAAAACCAAAAAAAATTGGCTTTCCCCCCCCAAATTGTTCTAGAAATCTAAATTCAGTCTAAAGGTTACGATTTTTCTTCAAATGGTTTCTGTTGACATTCACAAGATTAGATAATCATTATTCCTGACCCAGTGGTTCTGAGTCAGTTCCTTCCTCAGCAGAGTCCATGTCCTTACAGAGAAAAGTGGGGAATGTTGTGTTTTCAGTGAATATTCTTGAAGTCCCTCTTCATTAAAAAAGAAGTTAACATCTAATGCTGGTTAAGCGAGGAACAGTTTGCATGAAATGCATTAGGCCAAATTCCTGAAGGAAAAGGTTTCAAAGTTTAAAACTGATTAATGCTTGAGCTTAGCCCCCCAGAGCTGTGCAAATGTAGCCTGTGAATACAACTGAGCACTGGAAATTGCTCAAAAACCCCAAAGCAATGTATGTTTGAGATTATTAAAGAATAGCAGCAAACATTCAATACATAGAAATGGAGAAAATACAAGGGATCAACGTGAACTTTTTGAAAGGTGAAGCTGTAATCATTCTATTCCCCGCATCCAATTTACACCTTTGCCAGGAGCAGCCTGAGTGCTGTTGGTTGGCAGTGATTTTATGTTCCTCTGGGAATTCTGCTGGTGGCGATTTTCTTACTAGGTTATGATCATATAATGACTGTACTCGTGTGGGGGAAAGTTTTTCAAAAATTACAGTACTACACAGTCTTACTGGTTTTGTAGTCATTGTTAATTACTTTAAAGGAGCTTTTAAACAGATTTCAGTTAACACACTAACATTTTCAACTACTTTTTCTCCTCTTCATTGTATCTCATCCCTTTATGATCCCTCAGTTTCATGAACAGTGATTCATTTCACATGTTTCCATGGGTCCATAAACGTATCATGCAGCCCACCTTTTTTCTCACCTTGCTCTCTATTCTCTCTGAAATAATTTTATTCTTCATTTCTTAGTGACTCAAAGTATGAGACTTCAAAAGATTGAAGAAAAAAATGGGTGGGGGAGAGGCAAGCTAGAAGAAAATGAGACATCCACAGGCAATTATGGAGTAAGGTTTGGGGAATCTTTCAAATTTGCTTTTTTGAAAGGTTAAAATTAAGGAAGCACAGGGCCAAACACCAGGTAAAAGTTCTTAAGGCTTTGCTGTTCATGTGGATGTGGTTTTGAGCCTACTCACTGCAACTCTGCCAGTTTGTTTATTCCTAACACCCGAGTGAATCCCAGCCCATCAGGCTGCAGGAATCATCATCACAACATTTGGCACCCAGGCATTGCAATCCAGACAGAAATTTGCCTTTTGCCAGGAGTTGTTATAATCAGCAGTGACTTGGAAACAAATTTTTCCACCTCCCAGAAGTTTGAACATGAAACATCCTTTCCCCCCTTTTCCTGTAGCAGCATCCAAAAAGGGAAGTTTGATGTTTGAGGTTCTTCAGTTCTGGTGGCTGTGCCGTGGTTCCTGAGGGAAAGTTGTGTGTTCACCAGCACTTCCCCCCCAGATTCTGAAGGATAAATTATGTCTGTCAGCAGCTGGGGGCTGAGGCATTTTTGATTCATGCCAGGATGACAGGAAAGCTGTTTCCTGTGTCTGATTCATTTCACAGCTCAGTGGGGCCATAGGTACCCATCCTGAAGGTTGTTATTCAAATCACACCACAGACCAGATTGGATGTCAAGGGTGCTTATTAAGGAAGAGAAACCTTCCCAGAGAGAAGCTCAGATTAAGCTGTAGCAGAGGTGTGAGAGAGCACAAGGAAATAGCGTGAATTACCAGTTACAGCCTGTATGGATCTCCTCCCCGCTAAGCTGAAAGTACTAAATTTATTTCAAATTAAAGATGAAATTAATTTCCTTTGTCGTGACACAAGTTCAATGAGCAGAAATAATGGAAATTTCAGCAAATATTGTTTCTCTGTGTACAAAAGAGCTTCACCTGTAAGGAAGGAGTGCCAGATATCCATTAGGACGGGCCAGTGGTTCATAACTAACAATGAAGTCCGGGAGCAAAAGTACTTTATTTTCTCAGTGCCTCTGGGGGATGAGGCACATGATTTGTTCCTTTCATTTCCACAAACCATCAGCTGTGGATGCAATTACATGTCCTTGTCTGCTTGTATCTGATATTGAGTAAAATTTGTGGAAGTTTCGCTGTTGTTTACAATGAATTTCAAATAGACACTAAATCGCAGTGAAACCTTTAGGTTTTAAAGCACTTTTAGTTGTTTTCCTTGAAAACAGCTGGTATAGTCTTTTTGATCTATTTTCCCCTGATTTAAACTTTTTCATCTGTTTTTGATTTTTTTTGATATAATATTTTTGTCTGTTTTTCTCACAGTGTAGTAAATCATGGGCAGCCCTGAAGTTGCTTTTGTTACAAAGAAGTAAACACCTTCTTGTAGAAATAATTCAAAACAAATTCTATAGTTTTGCTGACTGATTCACTGAATTTTGAATAGACACACTGGACTGGGAATATATATGAATATATATATTTATCTCTCAAATGCTGATAACAGGCAATGACTGCATGCAAAACTGAAGCTGATTTAGGAACAGAATAGAGACCCTACTAATTGAAACGAAACCAGATTCAGTTCTTAAAGTAGCTTGGCACTTGTGCAATTCATCATCATCATCGTGACAATGAATTGCATCTGAATTAGGGCTGTAGGTTATATGAAAACAATTCAAAGTGAAAGGAGCAATAAACTTCTAGGAGCATCACGCCCACCTCATGAATGCCTCTGGTCTTGGAGGAGCAACAATTCTGAGAAATCTGATGCAAAGACAATTTATACTTCTGAGGTTCATCAGGATATCCTCAGGTTCTCTGCATATTCAGTGCTAATTTTCTTTTTGGTTGGTTTCTTTTGTTGTTTGGGTTGTTTTTGATTTTTGTTTTCTGTTTCCTTAGTTTGTATAAGCTAGAAACAGTTTTTACATAAAATCTAAATCCTTCATCTGACTGAGCGGTTCCACCAGAGAATGCTCTGCATAATGTTTGTGCCCCACCTCTCTGTAAGACCATCTGAGCTAAGGAAATGTGGCAAACACCTGTGCAAGTTTCTTTGCTTTCAACTCCATGTTTGCTTTCAGATTCGTTTGGTGGACTCAGATGTTCTACTGTTTGAAGAAAGTTTAAGGGATTAACTTCAAGAGCAAGCTGTAGGATCAGGAGAGAGAAATTTAATTGATATGGGCCAATTGAGTTGGAAGGACTTGAAGAAGTAACACGAAGTCGTATTTCAGCCTGGGTAAAGCACATGTTCTTGATTAAAAATGTTTTCTTGTGAACTGCATAAAGGCAGACAAGCCAGAATGCCCAGAGTTGGATACTGAAATGGTCCAGTCCATGCTATGAAATGTGTGTGTGGGGACGTGATGATGTTTATAGACAGGTAGTGACCAATATAGCAAATATAAGGACAGCACAAATAGAAGGTTAAAGAGCTTTTCAAATAGAACGTTATACTTTGGCTGGAAAAATTGCATGAACACATTGCCTTTGTTTAGGCTTCCAGGAAAGTTAAAATCATACGAAATCTAAGTTAAAACCAAGCCCATCTACTAATTAGGGCAACTGTGGAAACACCATTTCGTGATTTGCTCGTGAAACAGCAGCAGAGCTGAACTGCAGGAAGGGGTCCCAAATGGAGCTCTGTTTTCTCCCCATGTGCTGCATCTGGTGCAGACACACATCAAGACCAAAAGGAGTGAATTAAAACCAAGCACTTGTCTGGCAGCCTGCACGATCTGATTGCAAAGACTGATTAGGGATTAAATCCTTCTGACAACTGAACCACTTAATAACAGAGGTTTCATAAGGTGGAAGGCTCCAGGCAATTGGGCTGTGGAGCAATTAATTTTTGTTGTGGTATAAAAAAACCCCAAAAATAAAAAGTACTGAAAAGTCCCAGTGTATTCATAGCAGGTAATTTATTTTTCTTTTGCTTGTTTGAAAACTTACCCTCCTTGAAGAATTAAGCCTTGACTTAAAGAGTGTGGAGGGGAAGAAGAAAGCAGGTGGGCAGGCAAGAGCATTGAGTTTTAACTGGCTTCAAAATGTGATGGAATTCTTTCACTGGGGAAAGTTTTGCCACTTAGCAATTGTTGGAAGCAGCTCAGAGGTGGATTTTAGTTGATGCTTAGAAAAAGTTGACATCTACCAAACTCTGATGTGCAGAGCAGAGAGAGAAACTGGAACCAGTCTGGAACTGAAAAAGGACAGTCTGGGTTCAGATTCATAGCTAGACCCTCTTTTTAGGTTTGAACTCACAAGAGTTTCTCATTTTTTAAGGATTCCTTGAATTTCTTACCCTCCCTCTCAGAAAGTTAGGCACAGGAAATCAGAAGCAATGGCAGAAAATTGCTTTTTCAGTGTGAAAGCATCAGCATCAGCGATCATGGAAGTCAATCTACACAATTATTAGAGAATTCCTGCAACTCTACAGTCTCAATCACGCTTGTTTGTCAGTGTGTTCTCAGTTTATTTTTCCCTGAGGTCCCATTAAGTCTGAGCTAATTAATCCAGAATTATGCCTGCATTACCAAAATAAAGTGATTGTTTAGCATAACAAAGCTGATAATTTGTACAACAGTAGAGATGATGTTGGTATCAGCAGCAGTGGGATGTACAGCCAAATTGGGACTACCTGGAGACACCTCCCTCCAACAGCGTTGTCTTGATGGGTTCTGTTACCTTGGAGCTCTTCTGGTGAGGACTTAAAACCCCAAATTCTTCAGATTGAAGTTCGGCTTCCCCTTGGTTAATTGTTTGCTATTTGCCAAGACACGCAATATAATTTAATAACTAATTTAATGATGAAAATTGCCAGGAGGATCTCATGTAGTTAATTATTTACTAGTATAAATATTTTCTGTGCAAATGAGAGATGTAAAAAATTTAGTTCCTCTGACCCATATATCAGGTTAGAGTACTTGAGGGACTGATGTAAGCAAACTCTATGTTAGCAGCTTAAGGATGCCGTCATCGTCATCTCCTGCTCTAAGATCTCTGGGATCTCACATCCCCCAGGGGAAATGAAAACTCTTTTATAGTTTCTATGTCCTGTCTGAACAGTGATAGAGATTAGGAGAATTTTCTACGTCTAAGGCAAATGAAATTGTGCAATAGATTGCCAAGGGAATTGTGACTTTTGGTAACTGAGGTGCATGAAAGTTAGAGAAGCTTGGGAATTCTTTGTAATGATCTGGCATTATACACAATTTCAACATCTGAAACACTGTGTGGTAACATCATCAGCTGGCATAAATCTGGGGACTCCGATATGTCCTCAGAATTTCAGACAATCCTGTTCTTAGAAGTAATTTCACTCTATTTGCTGCAGTTATTTTCACATCCCTTAATCCATCTCCAGCTCTCATGTTTGGCAGTGCACAGGTATGGAGAAGGGAAATACAGAGTTTCTGTAACTCATGGGTGTGAAGTTAAACTGGTAAACAAGGAAAGTGATTGTGGGTTTGGGAACAGCAGCATGTGGCTGTCAGAGGACAAGAATGAGAATTAGATAATCTGCGTCTTACAAAATTCCTTGACTTGCTGCATGCTGCTGGATAAATCATTTTAATGCTTTTGTGCTGTTCCTACTCCCGCTTTTTACCTGTTTGTTTGCAGTGCTACCTGGGAGTGTTTCTCTTGTCTCTGCAGTGCTTTGCACAGCCTTGGCCTGTGGCTGGAATTCCTCAGTTTCACTGGAAATGATAAATATTTATTGCAGTGAGGTTGGTCTCCTGCTGTGCAAGTACACGGAGCCAAGCAAAGGCACCCCGTGAGGTTGAACACTGCTTAAATTTAATGCCAATATTACCCATCCCACCTCAAAAAAACCCACAAACTATTCCCCAGGGAATACATCCAATCAGAGAAACACTTGGTGTCCCTGCCATGGTTTTTGCATGTGTGCACATCACTTGCTACAGCTGAACTTCTCAGCACGTGGTCTGTTCTTTTATATATTCCAGTAAATAAAAGGGGTGCTTTTCTCTTTAACTTATATTTAGCTAAAGCACATAAAATTTACTTGTTTCTACTTTATAAGTACTGCAAGAATAACGTGCTGATTTTCGCTGCAGCTATTACATTATTGATATTTCTAGGGCAGATTGTGCCACCCAGCAAAATTTACTTACAACATACTCAAACTAACCCAATAACATCAAACAAAACCTCAAAAATGAGCCGACAACATCAAACAGAAGCTCAGAAATAACCAGAAAAGAACCAGCTTTAAAGTTTCAGTCAATAGCAGAACTGGGTTGTTATCCATTTCTTTCTAGATGGAGCCTTGTGGACGAGGCTTTAATATCAGTAAGTGTGGTAGATATGGGAAGAAATGTACTTTATAAAACACAGGATGGGTGCACGGACTTCAAAACAGTTTCAGAATATATACACATGGCACAGTATTTAACATTCTGCCTTTCAGGGCAGTTGCAGAAGGTTTTCGTTGGAAAAATTACAAAGGTCTCAAAGAAATCACAAATCTGAAGGAATTTTTTGTTCTTGAAATGTCAACACCTTAAGAATGAGTTATTGGTCCATTTTTGCCATTTCTGTTGCCATTAGCACTGAAATACTGGGCTCAGTTGTTCAGGTAATTTATTTTTGTTTCTCAGTTTTAAAATTCAAGCACAAACTGGTAAGCACTGTTAGATTCCACCATGTGAGACATTTTGGGTTTATTGGCCAGCAAACCAATTGACAGTAGCACAACACAGCCTCTTAAACTGTGCCATGGCTAAACAGACACAAAATGATAAAAAATAAACTACACAAGCAGATGGAGATATGTTACTGTGAAAAAGCCCCATCCTTAGAGCTGCTTAAAAGTTCTTTTTCTCCTGTAAAAAGCTTACTTGCAATAAAAAAACCATCTGATTTTCTAGGAAAGAGAATTTTTAAATTGTTGTTAGTGAAATATCTCCTTTTTTATTTGGTTTTCACATGAAAGAGAAAAAAATTTAAGGAAAATTTTGTGAAATTTGAGACAGTGGTGAATGCCCAGAACCCCAAAGGCAAAGCAGCAGTGAAGCAAATTGTTGTTGTTGATATATTGAGAAATGAGAAGCACCACTAAGTTCTGTGCCAGTGTTCAGGACAGGAATCTGGAAGCTCTGACACACATTTTAGCAGCCAAAGGAAGCAGCTAGCATGGTTTATCTTTCACAGACTCTGATTCTCAGCTCTTCCCCTGCATTTCTGGAGCTGCTGCTTCCCAGCTGTCGTATCCTTTAGGATATGATCCAGCCTGGTGTCACCAAACAACAGATAAATTACATTTCCAGGAAAATGCATTTAAATATTGAGCATGTTGCCTGTGTGCAGAAGGGAGGTGAAGACAATAACAATCACTGCAGGTAATTAGTGAAGTGATCAGCAGATGGCTTTTTTCCTATTAATTCTCTCAGACCGTGGTGCCGAGGTCAAAGCTTTGACCTCTTGTGGGGTCCCCCCTGACTGCACAGCCCAGCCTGAGTGACAGTCACTGCCAAGGAACTTCTGTGACAGGCAGGAAGGTGGAGGCCAGGGAATAAAGAAATACACTTTCCCAGCTACACCGTGCTTGTTCTCGGAGCTAATCATCTTCCTGAGAGCCAGCAAATGAGACAAAAATATTCTGGGGTGGATTCCTCCAGCTCCCCGTGAATGTGGGCAGCTCCTGTGATTTTAATGGTGTCTCCTGGCATGCATAAAATGGAAAGCTCCATCCTTGAAAAGGACAGTGATTTAAACTGAGGACGGGATGCTGCAAATGGAGTTTTTCAGATACGTGTTTTTCATTCCTAAAATAAATTAAAACAATTAAAGTATTTATTTTGGAAAAAAAAAAAGCCGACAAGACCCACCCCACAGTTCTTTCTTGAAGCAGTGGCATTGGGTTGTGTGAAAGGTACCAGGATATTTTCAATCCAGTGAAGCTCCTAACCCTTGTTAGTGTCAGTGAGATTTTATGATGATTGCTCTGTGACTTTTTCTGGCTTCGCTGCCTTAAAGCCTTTCTGCCAACAGAGCAGATGGAAACAAATACATTTAACCTTGCATTAAATGAGTTTGCTTCTGCATAATGCTTCCTCTGGTTAATCCCCTTCACAAGCATCCAAAAAATTGGTAGTCTGTATGAAACATCCCTATATATTAATAAATTCATAGGCAAGACTGGAGGCTGTGAAAGAAGGAAAGAATGTTTTTGTCAACGAGCAGAGTATGTTTGGGTATTGGGTGGGCTCATTTTTAGTTTAGATTTTTGGGCCATATACAGATGTGTCAGGGGCCAAACAGCTCAACAAGGTTGGTGACTCTTTGAGGTTTCAACGGCATTGAGCACATGGGCAGAGAGGAGTGATGGGGAAAAAGAAACAATCAGAAAATATGCCAGAAAAAAGAATGTGAAGAACTTACTCCAATCAGATTTTAGTACAGTCCCCAAAATCACATATACTAAGGAAGATCACAGCTCATTCTGATTTTTATAAATACCTATATAAATATATAGATATAATACCAGATTAAATAAAATAGAGGAATGAAAAAAATATAAACTACAGATGGATTAACAGGTTTTGGTTCAACATCTCACTGACCTGTCCTCACACAAAATAGAGGGAGATTCCTGAAACTTGCACTGTGTTTTTTCAATATTCATCCTGCTAACAAGAACACATGCTTTCTTTTAATCAGATTTTTTTCTGAATTATAATGATATTGACACAGTTAACTACACTTGTTACGTCTTGCTTGTAGAGGGAATAAGGTAAAAGTAGTTTCTTTTTACTAAAAAGTCATGAAATTCAGTGTGTGATGCTTCATCTCATGCTGGCAGTATCAAAAACATCTTCATCCAATGCCATGAAACTTTACTGTATCCCATCAAAAATAATCAAGCATTTCATCAAATAGAAGATTCAAAAGAAAGAAGAAATATGATGTAAGATGTTGATTTAAGAGCAATTGAGACTATATAAACAAAATTGTATCACTTTGACTACCCCCAGGCTCTAGAAATTTGTGTTTACTTGCAGAGAAGTGGGAATTCTGGATATTTTCCATCCTAGTATTCTGAAATCAGGAGCCTGGAGCAGGACTTTGCATTAAGAAGAGGAAATATTTTATTACACTTCTGTTTAGGAATGCATATTGAAACAGGAAGCTTAAAAACCAAATGCAATCCATACATTATTAAAGAACTTGAGGGAGAAGTGATTAGGCCCAAACCAGTCATTTGGTTTGAATTAGATGGAAGAAGAACATTTGGAAACAGATCTGTAGAAGAGAAATGGCTAAAGTATAGATGTAAAATGGGAGAGAGAGAAAGATGTTATGTAAGGCTACAAAAAGTCAATGGTTAGAATCACCTCATTTTTTATTTGATATCAATGTCGATAATAAAAAAAATTGAAGGAATTGTAGTAAATGGAACTTCATTTTTTTGCTGTATTAGTTTATCAGCTACAGTATCATTTGTGAAATTGTGTTTGACCTTACAGAGGATAGGATGTAGTACAAATTTTATGAAGTGCTAAGTGGCTGTGAGGAACCAGGAACAGGCAACGTTGGAAAGAAAAGGGCTGACCTGGATGATCAGTTTATTTCCTAAATAAATGTTTTTAGGCTCCTGGCAAAAGAGATGGAAATAGGCTAATAAATTCCTTGTTGGCCTGTAAAAAAAGATGAAAAGGCAAAGAAATACAAGTCCAGATAACTAAGAGCAAATGCCATGAAGAATAACAAATAGGTAAAAATAATACAGGTTGTGTTACAAAGTAACATACAAGTACCAGAAAGAAGTAACTCCAGATATGCTTTAACAGTGAAAAGCAAATTGGGAGATTTCCCAGCGTACAAAACCCCTCAAACCTATTAAAGAAAAAACTGACGCAGTATTTGTGCTGCAAGTTGGACAGGAATAGTTCATTCTCCATGTTCATGATGAACAGCAGTGAAATTCCAGAAGAGAGATTGAAGTGTGATGCTCAGAAAAAGCCCTTTCCTCGTGGGGAGGCGATGGCAGCTTTGGGACAGGCTGTATGGCCGAGGGCAAGGTGTGGTGCTGCCTGTGCTGCTGGATTGGGGAATCCTTGACCATCAAGGATGGACAGAGCTGTCCATGGCTCTGTCCTGGTGCAGGGCTGAGCCCTCTGTGACCCCTTTGGGCCCTGTGACCCCTCCAGCCTCTGTCCAGGTCACCTCTCTGTGCTCGTGTTTAGAGATTTGTGTCAGGTAAACGTTTCCATTTCCTACCTCCTCCTGCCTTCCTGCTTGTCAAAGTGAAAAATTGCCCTTTCTGGCACAGAACTGTTCCAGATGAAGGTGTCAGCCAGAGAGCTCAGTGCCACAGGAAAGCTGCTTTGCACACCCATCCTTTAGGAGATTAGCCAGCACACCAGTCCCAAAGCCTCAGGAAGCATGAAAAGCGCTTTAGAAGACAGCCACACCATCAGAATAAGATGTTCATCTTCTCCTCAGCACTTTCCTGGTATTCTGTGCTCAGTAACACCTGGGTGAATGAGCTGTTTTTATTCTGCATGTGTGGCATAGCTTCCAAATGCATGAAGATTTCACTGTGCACAAAAATGGGAGCTCAGGAACCATGGAGAAACAACTGTGAGTGGAATTCATTGCAAAGGTGGGCTTTGTTTTCCTGACAGTGTCACTAAAACATCAGTTTGTTATCAATTCTATCCTTATACTAAATTCAAAGCACAACGCCATGCCTGCTACTAGGAAGAAAATTAAATCTATCCCAGCCAAAATCAGGACAGCATAAAAGATTCCAAGGACCAAATGGGAATACTTGGCATTAAAGAAAGAAGAATAAACCAATTGCAAGAAAACAGTTTGTTCTCCAAACCAGCCAAGCTACTGTAATGGATTGAAATATTGAAACATTACTCTTCATAATACTCATCATATTTTTAAAATTACATTCCATTATGTCCTATGACTTCATGTAAAAGTCTTCGCAGGCAGGCTCAGATTATTATCACACAAAAGTCCATAACATGTAAAAAAAACCCCATTTAATGTTATATAATAGGCAAAATGTGAGAATTAAATAAAATTCTTAATATACTGTTATATCAGCTCTGAAATGAAGACATGCTGGGAATGGAAAAATTAGTGGTAAAGAGGGAAAGGATCTAAGAGAACAGGTTCTGTTAATTCAGTATTATTTTCAAGTTGAGTGCCTGTTTGTAGGATCTTGTTACACCATAGCACTCTCAGGTTATCTTCACTCTTACGCCAGAACCCACATAGAGTTATGTGGGTAAGAAAAGAACATCCCATTTAGAAGAAAGAAATTTCAAATAATCCAACTAGTTCAGCATTGTGGGAGAAAGATGAAAGATGTTGGGGACTTCATAGGGAAATGCCTTTACTTCACAAGCCAGAGAATAAATGTCCTTTTCGAGCATTGAGAATGTGTTTGCCTGGCAGTGATTGCAGTCTCACAAAACGCAATTTCTTGTGATGACACTGAAATTTGAGTGTCAAGTTCTGTCAGCTACGTAGTCTGCAAAGTTATTTCTTCCAATTATTTTTCAATCAGTTGCCATAACCATCATTATAGTTTGTGGTGATTTTCGCATTTTATAAACAGGAGTAATTCCAAGAATGACCAGAATTTTCTGATCTTGTTCCCAAGACGATCTAGATTTTTAAAAAGGGGAGAGCTGAAAAACTTGAACTTTCTTGTGTGTCTGGGAGTGAATGTACAGTGGTCAAAACAAATGATGATCAAGCATCTACAGTCACACATTTCCAGATATATAAACAATGGTTTACTAGAACCTCAGTGGGTCACAGGATTTCCAACGCTTTCTGTGTTGATGTAACATTAAAGTGGGGTTTGTTTGACTTCACTTAATTGCTGTGAAGCTAGCTAATAAAACAGTGTATGATATGAAAAAGCAAGGCAGAATTCTGCACCAGGATTGCAGTCTTTACGCAGCAGCTCTATTAGCAGATCAGGATAACAAGTACGTTGTCATTAATAACCAGAAAAGAAGCTTCTGGGGATTAAGCACTTCACAAATAATTCTAAATAGCTCCATGCAGCAGGTTTCACGCTAATACTGTTTTGATCTACAGCTGCAGGAGACATAAACCAGCTTCAGTTCATTGCCTTTTGTGAAATAACTCTGATTTATTCTAGCTGAGAATATTCCTTTGCATGGTCGGGACTGTTGCTGCGTAGTTTCATTGCAGTGTGACAAAAAAAAGAAAGAGGCAGCCAAGGCTTATCCAGAGTTGTGTTAGAGATGTAGCAGTGCAGTAATGCAATGTGTTTTGGGATGAACTGAGCTGCTCACATCCAGTTTGCAGATGGGGCAGCATTTTGGGGCTGGTCATGTTTAGCAAACAGAGACCCAGCTGCTGGAAATTGGTCCCGTAGTTTCTAGGAAACTTCTATTTCTCATTCTGCTGTTCACCAGGGCTTGATTTTCCTGAAGGGAAGAGGAAGACATATGTAGAATAATAAGGAAATGGCTCACTTTTTATTTCAGAGCTTTAGAGGACTGCTAGAAGGAAGTGACAGTACTTGCTTGGCCTTTGTTAGTGTCACTACTCTTTCCAAAAAATGGACTTAATGCATTAGAGTCCTGCAGTCTTAAATGATCCAGTGACTATCCATAAAAAGGGACACATGCACCCAGAATTCCTGCTGGTTACCTTCTTGTAAAGCTAGGTCAGTTAGTCTCCTGCAAAGCACCAAAGTCAGCTGTGTCTATAATGGTATGGAATGTGTATTTGGGAGGACACAATTGGCTAAAACTGGCCCAGGTTATTGCCCTGAACTGCTGGATTGGCCACACAGATATAACCTGCTATACTTCACTATTTCATAAAACTCCCCAAACCCTCTAAAGTGTTAATGAAATTAGCAAGAGTGACAGAGCACTCAAAACATTTACAGAATGACACCCTAAGGTAGCACCTGGGTGCCTGTTAAATTCACTGGTCTGTAGGACTGTTCCAGTGCTCTGGCTCTCCCATGCTGCTGTTGCCCCCTCTTTGCTGCTTCTCACCCAATCACAGTCTCAGCCAGAGAGAAGAACCTTAGGAGGTCCCAAGGGGTGAACTTCCCTCGGTGTTCTCAGGCATGAAGAGAAGATCCATATGTGTGCTACAGGACTAAAATGCTCTAAACCCGCTCCCCTCAGTTGCTTTGCCAGCATTTCAGCATTCTTTGGCTATTTAGCATCGTTTTCTGAGTCCTGCACTTGATTTTCCTGCACTGGCCTCTGCTGTTCTGTCTCCAGGAGACATGGAGGGATGGGTTCTCCTTTTTTTTCACTGATACAGCACTGTCTGAGTTATGGAAGAATGGTCTATAAATGCCACATGGATGTGTTCTCCGTACAAAACATAGTAAGATTTTAAGGTATTTGATTTAATACATTCCAGGAAAAGAGCTTTGGTAGCCAAACTGAATGAATGCAATTGCAGACAAAGTGAAAATCAAGTCATCTTAAGGCAATTACCAAGTATTAATGAGATCTTCTAAATGTGGTTAAATCAAAACTAACAGGTTTTAAGAACTTCTTTAGAGACCTGAGATATGTGAGATGCCACATCTCTGTTTTCTTTTAACTCACAACTCATATTAAACTCTCTATTACAAATCTGAAATTTCTTTTTTGGGATGGATGATCTTTGCCTGGTCCTTGTGTATTACATTTTGTGGCTCTTTCATAATTATAAAGATTTATCTACTCTCAGAATCCTTCCAAAACAGCTCTTCAGGCATAGTTCCAGCATAGGTTATACTAAACAGGAAAAAGACATTTTAAATCTCAATTAGAGAGCCTAGCCTGGTAATTATTCTTGACTAGCTATTTTGGTAAACTTCCAAATGCAGCCAAATCCTAAGAGTTCAATTAAATACAACCCCTGAATACATTTATTGAAGTAGCTCCATTATACTAAAGACTGAAGATTTTTTTTTTTTTTTTAAATGCTCCATTAAAGTAATCATGGTTGTTACTTTCCAGGACGGTATCTGTCTTGCTTTATTTCTTATCTGTCAGCCAGACTTCACTCTGAATTACACTGGCCTTTCAGTATGGAAAGCAAGGCTGCTGTAGGGCCATCTGCAAGGGGGATGAGATTTACCTCGTTTCAAAACAGGCACTGTTGTGGCACAACAATTACTGGCTGTGTGGAGAAATAAAAGTGGTTATCAGTGAAGTCTGGGCTCTGGCACAGGGCTCAGCTCCAGTGCCTCAGCTCAATCACTGCTTTTGCTTTTTCGCCGGGATTTCTCCTCCCTGAGGATTCTTGTTCGTGTTCTCCCAAGGGTTAATTGCCCTGAAATCCTTGTGTGGTGTGTGAGATAGACATAAATGCACAAATCTGCACAGGATCAGTTAAAACATACAGGAAGCCTGTTATAAAACTGAGAAATGTTGTTACAACTTAGAGAGACAATCTGCCTTTACACTGCTGACTTGTACTCAGTCTTTTTCAGACATACAGAAATCACACTCACAGAAAGAGGATGAAACAAGATGGTAAAGGATGATTACAAAAGACTTTTGTAGTGTCTCAGACATGTCCTAGAACCTTGAAGTGTACCCTGATAGGCTTTCAGTTCTGGGTCAGGACTGCATTTGTATCAGTAGTGGAGTCACCAGTTTGGGGATAATAGTTTTCCTTTAAAAAAACAAGAAATAGATTTTGAACTAAACAGACACTTCTATATTTTGACTCTTCATTTTGTCAGTTTCTAAATTATAACATAGGCTTTAAACTGAAAAAGAAATTGATTCGTCTAGGAAAAACTGAAACAGCGATGTTATTTTTTTAGAAATTTTATTGCAATCTAAATTAATCATATGAAGAAACAGAAATAATTTCCCAAAAATTTGACTTCAGTTTTAATTATGCAATATCTACCTTTCATACTAAAAAGTTTTATCAAAATGTTCTGAAACTGTCAGAACTCAGTGCTGTCACTCCTTGGGGCCAGCATTTCTTGTGCCTGCGGGCTGGGTACTGAGAGGGAACCTTGACTCAGCTGTGATCATCCTGGCAGATGTGACTCGGGTTCTGACTGCAGGACAATTCCCTCCGTAACAGTGACGAGGGTGAATGACGTGCAAGGCAGAACCAGGCATTGCTCTGTATTTAGGGAGTCACAGCTAGGAAAACATAGCCTACCCTCTGTAGATTTGGGTTGATACTAAAGCAGGAGGAATAATTGCCAAATGGGAGGCAATTCAGAGGGAGCTTGAGGGCTGGGACAATGAGGAGCTTGTGGAGTTGAACCAAAATGTTTTGCATGAGGGTGAGGAAGCCTGTGCATCAACAGAGCCCTGCTGGAAAACAGGGAGAGTGAAGCTGAGGGCTAAAGGATGGTCAGGGACCCAGACCAAGCACTGAACCTAAGACGGGATTTTGTGAGCTGAGAACAACCTTCAGCTGTTTGACAGGGGGAGCCAAAGGCAATGGAACCAAACACCTCCATGGTGGATGGAACAGCACAGGGGAACAGCCCTAAACTGCAGTTTGGGAGGCTCAGAATGGACATGGTGGAAAAACCTTTTCACCAGTGAGGTACTGCAGTACCAAACCAAAATTTTCTAGGAGTGTTACGGAATCTCCCATCCATGGAGATTTTTAAGGTATGGGTTGACAAAGCCACGGTGGACACCACCTGTTCTTTGCAACAGCCCCATTTCTGCTGGAAGGTTGGAGCAGATGATCTCCAGGGATCCTTTCTAATCCATATTTTGCTGATCAGTGCATTTCACTCCACTGAAACCTTCTCCAGAGAGCTGTTCTCTGCCAGGCTGTTCATTATACTGGCTGATCATGAGTTTTCTCCACCACCTCCACGTATTCAGACACTGTGTAGTTTACCAGTATTATTTTAATGTCTGTGTATTACTTAATCAGTAATGGACTAATTAACATTAGTGTGTTAAAATATAACCATCCTTCAGAATTCATAATCTCAGTGCCAACTCTATTTCTGTCATAGCTGCATTTCACTTAGAGCCAGCACTCTTATCACAGATTTAAATTTTTTTAGATTTTCACGGGTTTATTTAAAGACCCACAGACCTTAAAAGGTTCTAAGAAGATATGTTTTATTTCAAGAACAATTTGTCCAGAAAAAAATGTCACTAAGAACATGGGAGGATCTGCCTTCGAAAGAAGACCAGGTTCTGCTTTCCAATAACAGTGCAAAGTGATTATTAAAATGTGGTTATCAAAGTAGGGGTGTGCTACCACTACTGTAGAATGCTGCAAAACTCTGGGAAACATCTGGACTATCATGTGATGAACACATTGGTTTCTTTTAAAGATGAGGGAATCCTTTTGGGAGGGTTTCTTCATTAAACTCTCCACTGAAATAAGAGTTTGCTAAATTTTGTCCCTCTTTGCTCTGCAAAACAGCAAAAATAGATAGAACTATATATTGTTTTACTGTTGTGAGAGCTACATCCTTGAAGTAACAGCACCTCTAAAACTCTTTAGCCCAGCTGCAATAAAATCTTGGCAAAGTGGCCAGAGAATGTATTCCTTTAACTGGTGGCAGAAATGAAACAGAGCAAATGCATCAAAATTTCTTCCACCTACTCCAGCTGAAGAAATAAACCATAGCAAACCTATTTTCCCGGGAAGAAATGAAGAGAATCCACTGACTTTCAAGAGCAGAAAATGAAGCTTAGTCGAGTAGTAGAGTTCTGTAAATATAAAATGACACAAATGGCAAAATGGCTTTTGGGTTGGAATCTGGCAGAGTATTGTAAAATGTACAATAAAAAAGAATAGTGCTTAGAGGTGCTTAATGAAACCATTACTAAGATGGAATATTAACCTCATTTGTGATTTTCAACACAGTTTCCCAATGTGACTTTGTGTTGTTCTAGTTTAATTGCTTTTGTCAACTTGAGAAGTTTATTTGAGGAATAGAAGATGAAAGTCTAAAGGATTTGCCCTATGTTAAACAAACTGTGACTCTGATAACTCAGGTCATTTTATAAGCACAGGACAGAATTAATGATATTTTAGATGGGTCTGGAAAATTACATTGCTAACGCCTCTGACCCCGTGATGGAAAACCCATCACTGCCATTAAGTTTTAAAGGTCTGGAGCTGGTACACTAGGAATTCAGAAATTATATGACCTCTATTAAAATTAAGTTTTAATGTCCTTAAACAATTAAAGCTCAAATATTATATGTCCATTAATGAACTTCATAAATATTTCTAAGGTGCTGCTAAAGTGTGCAGTCTAAAATGAGTATGGTGAGGCTTTTGCTTAATTTGAAAGGATTGTGTCCTAATTTGGAGGCTTCCTATCTATCTGTTCCACACAGTTCTGTGTCCTTTTAGCAGAGGAAATCAGAGGTAATTCCATGAATGTCAGTGAAATGATACCAACGTGGAAGCAGTAAAACCCAAATATCTCACTGTTACACAGTGGTTTTTGGCTCCACTCAGGCTGCACTTTGGCACCAGAAGGGCTGGTCAGGACACAAGGACACGGGAGATACCAGGTTGTGCTGCCAAGCTTAAATCACTCCTGGCTCATGGGCAGGAGGGTTCTAACATTTTCAGGTGTTTATAGATGCGGTGAAATATTTAAGAGTTGCACAGAGAGATCTTTCCAGTGCGGCGTGTTTTATATTCAAATGCCAAGAAACCCTTGTTCCACCTAAATCTGTGCCAGTGAAGCGAACGAAATTGTAAATGTCAATGTAAAACTGATACACCTGAGGGAACAGGTATGGCACAGGGGTTTTAGCTCTGGTTACAGCTTTAGACCCCTGTTTAAAAGCCTTATTGTAATAACCCCTCCCTGGTTGCAGTTGGGTTTCCACAAATACTTACATTGGATAATGTATTTCCTCTCTCCTCTGTCAAACCAATGAACTCAGTTATATTAGGCTGCTAGTATTATTTATGAGTACTTATGAGCATTGAGACATTCCTGCTTTTAGGAAGTTGTGGAAGTTGCTGATTAAGATGACTTGAAAAAAAAATTTTTAAACAAGTTAGTTTAGCCACAGGCTCACTGCACATGAAGAAAAGTTTTTAAAAAGCTGTCCTTGTTCTGTTTGTTTCCCCGTGTCTACATCTTAGTATTTTCCTACAGGTTTTCGTGGATTCTTTCCTAATCAGTTCATTCCAACTCTTGGATTACACTCATCCATTGCCACCCTGATGACCCATCTCAGTCCACTGCCTCAAAATATTTATTCTCCTTTTGATGATACCTGTTTTGGGAAGCTCTTGGTTGGCATCAGAGCTGCATTCCACCTTAATTAGGTTTCATTGTTTCTTTAAATGCTATTGATATTTGCTGGAAACCTAACTTTTTAGGGTTTTTTTTAATCTGCCACTAGAAAGAATATATCTCAGTTGCTTTGTCTTGTGTATTTGAGTTTTTCTCTCTGCAGCTGCCGGGTTGCAGTGAGTAGTTAATAGATAAGTCTGTGTTTTTCTCTGTCCCAGGCTTGCTGCATCACTGCTGTTAAAGGGCAGCCCGGAATACTTCAGTGATTGCTTCCCAGATGAAAGTGAAATGCTTTCAGTGAGTGTTTGGAAACACGTAGCAGATGAGCATAAGCAGCCCCTTTCAGACAGCACTCTTGTGTTTTTCACAAATTACAAGTCCTCTTGTAGACTGATAACAGATGGTGCTTTCTAAGAAATGTATTCCATCTTTGATTCTTTCGGCCTTGTTGGAGTTGTCTGAGTTTAGCCTTTGGAACTGATGCAATTTTAGAGAAAATATTCCCTTACTGGGGAAAGGAGAACAGATTTTTTGGCATGACAGAGGTTCCATTTTGTTTTAACTACGTAACAGATCAATAATGAGACAATTTCATTTGTCTAATTTGTTCCTGGTTTAGTTTCTTGGAGTATTTGCACATGGAGAGAGGTTCATTTCATGGGTTTTGACACTTATGGCCACTGAGCACTGCAGCATTAACAAAACTTGCATGAGTTTCACTTACTGTACTCTAATTAAAACTCTACAGATACTGAGGCTTAAATCAGAGCTGACTAATCATATTTGATTTAAATGTCTTAATGGCTGTATTTTTAATAGAACAAGGGTACATTAGCTAATCCAGGCTTTCTTCCTACAGAGAGAGGTGTGTCAAAATTTCTTAGGGTTTGATCCAAAAAAAGCACATTAACTCATAGATTAATTCAGTCAGTTAATAATTCCACTGAAGTCAGTGATAATATTACTTGCTTGAAATTTTGTTTGAATTGTAAGGATTGTTATATCTCGACCTTAATTGTACAGTATCTTTATTTTTGCAGCAGAATAAAACCGTTTTGCTGGAACTTGATTATTTCCTGAGCCTCCGATTCGTAGGGACACAGCAACATTTCTGCTTTTTGCTTTTGCATTGAGTACAGCACTTTCAGAGAACCCAAACCACTTCCCAGGCTGTGTGGGAATTAATTCCATCCAGAGCAAAGCAGGACATTACTCACACCACTGGAGATAATGAAATGACTGAGTGTATTTAAACTATAGTAAATGAGGGCAAATTTTGGCATTAATTTTGGGTTCCACCTAAGAGAATTGTTCTTTCCCTTCTCCCCAGAATGAAAAAGTATCTGAACTTTAACAAGGGCTCTTTTAAGGCATGCAAGGAACACCAAGCAGTTTTAGGGATAATTATAAGGCAGGAATAATTACAAAGTATTTTGAATTGCGAAATTTTTCATCTCCTCTCTGTTTTGCCAAATCAGCATCTTTGAGGAGTTAAAAAATGTTGAAAAATCACGAAAACGCTGAAGTTTCTTGCCCAAGGCAGTCCTTTCCTTGTAATGACTCAGTGTCTGGGGGACTGGAATAAAGTTTGGGACAATGTTAATGTGTAAAAATACATTTCAAGTTTGATACCATATCTAGTTTTCAAATCATCCTTAGATTCAACAGTTTCTCTTCCAGGATATCAGTACAGAGCTGCTTTTGAAAGAGGTAATCATTAGGTAGCTGTCTTTACAAGGTACACACATATTTTTGGCACCTCATTAAGCTGATTTGTGATGTATTGCCTCAATACCCACTGCATTTAATGGCTAACTTTTAAATTCCTCACCAAAAAATATTTTTAAGTGGAGGTCTGATGTTTTTTTTCCCTTACAGTCAGTAGGGAACAGCAGCAGGAACAAGTCTAGCCTAGATAATGGTCAGGACTGTTAAAGCCTAACTCACGTCTTGCTTCTGACTGGACTATACAGAAAGGCTTCAATCATTTGGAATCGTGGCACAACTGAAGTTTAGACAGAAAAATAGGTAAAGAATCGCTGTTAAATATACAGAAGGAGGAAAGTATGAAAACCAATTTGCTTGTATAAGCTCTGAGCCGTATCTTGGGCTCCAGACCTCTCAATAATAAGGTAATAAATCCATATGAAAATTGAGCTTGTTACAAGGACTGGGCTGTCCCGCAGCTCTGCTCACTCCTTGTACTTCCAGGCAACTGCTGATCTTTGTTTCTTCTTTGTGAAGACATCCCAGAAATACCCAAACATGGGGAAAAGTTGGTATTTTAAAATATCTGTTTCCTGTGACTTCACAGCTGTCTGTAAACATAGAAGGGGACATAACTGCCATTAATTTCTCTTATCTATCATAAAATGTTGACTATATCAATGAGATTAATTAGTCATTTAGAGGCTAAACAGATTAATTAGATGCTATCTTATAATTTTCTGTGTGCTAATGAATATTTTATATGATGGTTTTGTTTAAAGTAATATTAACAGCTCTCACACTTCTGGTATTATTTCATTAATTCAGTTCTCTATCACGTTATGAATGGCTTTTAATCAGCTGGTTTCACAGGGAGCCCTTTTCTTCCTTGTCTACTAAATCATATCCTGGCAGGCTTTTAAACCAGACACCAAGAATTATTCAGGGGCTCTATCCATAGTTTTGTTTTGATAAATTCAGTTTTATTTAGAGAGGCATCTACATTCATTCAATTCTGAATCCCTGACTGCAGGGGCCACAGGCTCCTGCCCTGCTTCCTCAAATGAGCTTTGTTAGATCCTTGTTTTGAAAATGTCTCTCTTCAAAATGTATGTAGCTCTGAATTAAAGTTGCATTCAAGCATATCAGATATCCAGGAATGTGTCACTGAGAACACAGTCAAAGGTGTTAACCTCCCAATAAACCAACAGGAGCTGCATTGAGTTTATGGAATGTGAATAACCCCTGAAATATTTGGATTACCTCCTAGGAAACACAGGAAAAATGTGGCTGTGGAGGGAGAGTGTAAAGGCTACTGTTCATTTTCTCATGTGAGGTAATAAATTCCAGAGCTGCCAGTCCTTTCACACTGAGAGAATTCTAGAGACTTAATCTACAAATTACCGTGTCTTACCAAGTCAGCCCGTTCCCAGCAATGCACAACCCTCATTACCTGAGTCCTTCCACCGAGTATTTATTGTGATTACAGCACATTTACAAAACAGCCTAATTACTTGTTTGACAAATATATAAAATATTAAAGGGAATGCTTGCTGTTCTCCAAATGTCAGCAGATTCTCCCCTCGTGCTCCCCAAAGCCAGGAGTGCTGATGAAGCTGTTTCATTACTCAGTGTAGGAGGGTGGCAGGAGCACCTCCAGCACCTTGTCCTGGCACTGGCCACAAATGGATCTGAGACTCCTTTACTCCACACCTAAGGAGTAAAACCCACTCAAACTTGGGGAGAAACCCTCGATTTTTAGTGGTTAGAGAGTGGTTCTTAGCACAGCACAGTGCCTTCTGACACAGAATGAAAACTGTTTAATTAGAAGAATATAATTTCCTGTCAGCCTTTCATAGGCAGATGGATGACTTTAATTCTCTCAGTTTCAAGATTCTTTTGAACTGCAAATGGCTGCAACAGGTGAAAATCTGGTGAGGATGGTGAACTGCTTCACCTTGAAGCTGTTCTTGCAGATTCTTCATTGTTCTCTCAAAGTACATGAAAAAATTGCAGCTACTGCTGCTGGTAGATTCATGACCATACCTTTGCAAAAGTACTTGAGTAATTATCATATTATCCCACTGTACCGCTCTTGGCATTAAATTCAAATATATTAACATCAGGATAAAACCATGAGTATAGATTTTGCCAAGAACAGGAGAGTCAGGACAGTCCCAGGGGAAATAGTGATGAGTTCTAGCCACAGGCAAGAAGCTTTGAGGGACTGAAGAGGGCATTCACATTATTTCTGTTGCTTCCATCCTAGTGTTTTACTCAGTGTCCTTTGTCATGCTCTGCTTTTACTGAATTGTTTTCCGTGATGAACATAAATTTTTTTCAGCATTCCTGACTGTGAGCACTTAAGGAATTTTTTCTGTATAGTTTGCTCATTAAGGTGTGCAAAGGGGCCTTTGCTTTATGAACATATTTCTTAAAACACTTCTTCGAGGTAAGAGAGAAGGTCATCCTCTAATTCCTGTGAAAAAGGGTCTAAACCACATTCCTTATATTCCAGGAAAGTGCTCTCAGGGGGTTATAGGTAATCATTGCAGAGAACTTTGAAATAGCGGCAGGGGTTTGTAAAATTAATTAAGTACTCGCTGGTTTGGAATGAAATGAAGATATCCACAATTAAGTTTGCAGCCTGCAGGTTGGAGTGCTCTCAGGGCAAGGCAGAGATTTGGGTCTGGGATGCATCTCAAAGATATAAGGGAATATTGACTCAGGAATGCAGCAGAACAGCTCCAGCAGAAAAATAAAATAGGATATCCCTAACTCACTCTATTCTTTAACCCACAATTTCCTGATGTCAGAGAGTTTGGGTCAGATGAGGTAGAGGAGAAAACATAAGAGAAATGATACTTATCATGATATTTATTGCTGAAGCAGTTGCAAAGACAGTCTTTGCAAATCCTGGCAGATACTCCCTGAACCCCACATTTATTCTGCACCAACAGCCACCAAAACTCAGAGCTGCTTGTGGAGCTGCATTTTGTACAAAGCCTGGAGTCAGTAATTTAAGGAGCTACTATTTCTTTTATAGGTGGTGTTAATCTGAAAATTTTACCTCAAGGCAGAATGTAATGTTGTTTTCAGTCCAGTTCCTGGTGGTTGAAGATTTGCCATTACAGAAAGTAGCACAAAGGGAGACAAATAAATGCCAATTTTGATGACTGCTTCAAGAAAAATGTGAGGACTGACCAACCCCTGCCTCCTTCCTCATTTTTAGCATTGCACGGGTTGTACAGATCTAGAGAGCAAAGACAATTCTTTTAAAAATAGAAAAATTGACAGTGATCTAATCTGTGTCATGGCAAGTGGACGCTTGAGGGATGCCAGGCTGAAGTATTTCCCACAGCATTGACCAAGAGGATTCTCCATCAGCCCAGGAGAAGAAAGATCAGGAAGTCAAATTTTCTTTCCTTTCAGAGTTTTCTTATGCCTTTTCTGTAGTTTGAAGTCCTCTGGGCAGCAATGAACTCTTTCTTACAGCAAAGAGGTTTTCCTGCTAATGTTTGTCATCTCCTCACGCAGCTCTACAGATTTCAGGAATTCATGCCCTGCTGCACTCTTCTAAGTTGGATTTGCTCCTCAGTGGGGAATAGAACCCTTTTCCAAGGGGTTATCTTCAAAGGGAAGACTGGAAATTTGTGCCAGTTTAAGAAAAATACTTCAGTCTTCCTCATCTACCACAAAATTAGCCAGTCAGTCATTAGCTCTTTCAAATGTTACTAGAAAATTCATACATTACCAATATAATCAAGTGTATTCTGTCCTTGTGATGGATGCCATGGAGTTAAGCAGTGTTATTAAAAATGGATTAACCTGTATGGATTGTTCTGTGCTAGCAATAATATCACAAAGTTCAAAGAAACCAAATCTGGCCTGGAATTCATACACCATTGAACGCATTGCCTCACACCTTTTCCTACTTAAAATTACTGGATATACAGTGAGTAGTCCCCAAGTTAGGTCAGTTTATCTGTTTCAGCAGTTTAAAAACATGTCAGATAATGAGACACTGATCAGATTCAAAACAGTCCCAGAACCAGAGGCATCTAAGAGCTGTTTTAGAAAACAGAGTTAGAAACATAATTACAAGACAGGATAATGAACAGCACCTCTTCAATTTCCCTGTGGCCCTTGCTAAGAAATTAAATCAAGTTTGTACTGGATAAGCATGACTGAACTGTTGGAAATGGGGGAAAGATTAAAGTGCTGTCTTCTAAAGGGTATATACATAATGAACAGAAAATAAAAAAGAAAGCCATTGTAATGACAAGAAATGGGAATTTTAATGAATTGTGTAAGACCCAACAGTTAGAATTGGTACGAGAAAGATCCAGTAAGAGTTTATTTGGAATGAGTAACTCTGAAATTTTGGAACTTGTGTGAGAATAGGTTTCTCTGATATTTAAAGAGTAGTAATGTTGAAGCTGTTTCTTGAGCCAGCACCTGCCAGGAGAGGAAGACAAGATGTCTCTATGGATACATAGGAGATGAAATACAAAACCTGTCAAAATCAAAAGAAATATTTCCATTGATGTCATCAGGCTCTGCATGAGGCTTTAGCAAAACAGGTCCCCTCTGATTTTGGGATCAATGTCATGTGAAATCTCACCTTGGTTTTCTGGAAGACACAGGAGAAGTTAAGCCAAGTGTAGCTGGTGGAACAGCAATAAAAGGTTTTGCACAGCTGGGAGTGATTCCAAATGCTGAGCACCACCAACCTTCCTGTGCCTTGGTTTTGATGGGGAATTGATCATCAACATTTCATGTTACTCCTTCTGATATCTAACTGGGTAACTGAGACCTCTTCAGTTATAAACATGAGAATGGAAAACAGTGACAGAATTCTTCTGTCTGCTTCTGAAATTTAGATTCATGGAAAATATGGGTGTTTCTATCAATGCTTATTCCCTGTTTTCTATAAAAAAATACAAAGAAACATACAGGTGTCTGAGCAAAGAAATGGAATATAAGTCTTGTGGCTATTTTTAAAGCATCATTTCAGGTCCCAATACCTTGTTTTTCTGCAATCTCAGGGTGTCTCTGTGTTCTGTTTTGTTTAACTAAATCAGTTTATTTTCTGAATATAATGACTGTCAGCACTGAGGATCCCTCTGTTTCTGGAGTAAAAGGAGAAACCAGCAGATTGTGGAACTTTTCCAAACATGCCTAGAGGGCCCTCTTTAAAAGGGTATGAATCTTCAGCAAACAACTTGTTGTTGTATTAAATGATGCCACAGACACTTGCTGCACAAAATCGGAGGGAAGAAATGTCATACTTGTAGCAGATACCTTTTTTTAGCAGACTGGGTCCCTATTTATATTATGGGCTGTAGGAAATCCACAGACTTCAATACTAAAGACATTTTCCTCTTACATCCTTTGCTTAATTTAGTAATCTTAAAATAAAGTACCTTTTTCCTCCAAGGCATTTACAACCTTCTTATAATGACATTGCTACAACTAACTCTCTTTGCTTCTCCCTTGTGGGCAATTTTTAATTTTTTTTTTTT
>QWTY01008208.1:0-20140 GCA_008033365.1 Pseudorectes ferrugineus
TGCCCATGGGGACGCATGCCAGATATAACACAGGCAGGTGCTGTGCAAACTTCCCACCGCAGCTCAGCCAGTGCCCCTCAGTCCAGGCTGGTTGTGGTCTCAGGGCCCTCGTGATGGACGGAGTGGTGTTTTTATGAAGTGCTTGATGGCGGCTGCCGCCCGTTCCCACTCGCCGTACGCCAGGAGAGCAGAACACTGAGCCATTCTGCCCCAAGTGTCTGCACTAACACCCATCAATTAGCACCTGCTTTTCAGGGCGGCCTCTCCCGCTGCCCAAACGTACCCACGCAAGTGCTCCTGGCTGCTCACACCTGCTGAGGCGAGCCCCGCGTGCCACACACAGGCAGTGGGTGAAGCTAGGTCGAAAGCTGATTGTAAATCAAGCCCTTATTTTACCTAGTTTCATACCACAGGGCTGAATAACAACTTTTGCATTGGCATGAGAACTGGGCTGATGGCCGCCAATATTTGGAGTGAAAGTGGCATTCATAAAGCTGAGCTCCTGGCTGGGAAAGGCGGCTCAGCATCGCAGCCGGCTGCTGTGAGGGGAATGCTGCTTCCTGCCAGGATGTGCTGGGCTCAAATGAGAGCTGCAATCCAGAGCTGCTCTGCAACTATTTGCTTTTGGGGATATTTTTGAGGATTTTTTTGTGAAAATGTGACAGGTGTCTTTTTTTTAGAGAGCTGCCACCAGTACTGACTGGAAAACATCCAGATGTTTTCAGGATGAGGACTTCTCCAGGAGTTAGCTCTGATCTTTTTTGCAACAGCAAGTCCCCAGGTGCAGCTATGCCTGGAGCACTGATTCCTCATGACAGTGGTGTGAAAGGCTGTTTCTGCAGGGTTTTCTGAGCCTGTGATAGTCTACTGAAAAGCCTGAATATCCTGGCACCCCTCTGCTGAGGTGGAGTCCAAGCTGGTATAGCTCTTGCAGAATCAGACCCAGAGGCTTCTATGCCTTTGACTTCAAAGCATTGCAGCATCTGTTCAGTAAGTTCATCCAAAAGAAATGCAGTTTGTGTGCTCTGAGATACTCCACAACGTGAATCAAAGTGCAGTTAAGTGGGCACCACCAAAAGATTGCCTTGAGAAATGTTCGTTCCTGATCTGAACTAAACCACCCTTTGGAATATCTCTAAGGCTATTAGGAAGATTATCTTTCTATATTTAGCCCATGTTGAGTACCCCATCTGTGCCTCAGTTTGGCCTTTTTGTGCTTTGAACATCTTAGGCTTTCCATTGTAGCCTAAAAATTCTAAAATATATATGACGTGCCCTTTATCCAACCTTCAGTGGCAGTGCCTCCTTTGCTGTCCTTCTTCAGTGGAATGACTTTGCTCCTCTATGCATCTTTCTTTTTTTTTTTTTCCTCATGTACATCCATTTCTGCCCTTTCATATTATCCTTATTTCCCCCTTTCTATCACTTTTTTCCTTGTCCTTCCTAATCTTCAAGCTAATCTTTTGTTTAGGACTGACCTTTCTAAGTACATAAAGAATTTATACATGCCCAATATAAGTAATCTTAATACTAACTTCCTACTATTCATCATAGCTGCTTTTTGGACATGCTGATTTTTTACCTTATGCTTAAATAATTGATTTTTGGACAGACTTGTAATTTCATTTGCTTATTTATTTATTTATTTATTTATGTACTTGGACTGTTTATAAATGTAAAATACTAGGCTGGCAGTAATATACCTGAAACTGATTTTACAAGTATAGTTCAAGAGAAGGATTGGAAATATTGAGGGAAGACACTAACTTGCAACTGGTCAGGAAATAGGTTTTTTTTCCTCTTTAAGGGGAGAGTTAAAAACAATAAGGCTTTTTAATCATCTAAGTACTTCTCTGGTTATGTTGGAAAAAAAAATCTCCTGAAAAGAAAATGTTAGCATTTATAGGTGTTGCTTTCATAAAGAACTTCCTCAGTAATTTTGTCAAAATGGATGTTATTCATGGAGATTTACACTTCAGCAAAAAGCACCTTTCCATTAAAACTTCTGATGGAAATTCCTGACCAACATGAGTCAAAAAGTTCATCCTTTTTTAACACTGCTGCCAGTGTACTTCTTGGTCATTTTACAATTTCGTCATTAGATGGTGCTCAAGAGATTAAATTCATGCTTTGGATTGTTTTTCCAGTTTTTGTTTTAAGAAGCTGTATAGACTAGATGCAGATTCTGTTTCTTTCTTCAGAAAACATTTTTAATGTGTATCTCTGGACTAAGTAGTGGAAGATTCACTCATCGTTTCGATGGTGTCAAAGTCTTTACTGATTAACTGGTGTGACAGAGAACAGATGCTGAGAACTACTACACAGTTAGACCCAAACTGAAAATATAGTCACTTTTTGGCTATGTCAATTAATCAATAAAATTGTCATATTAAAATTAGCGAGCTTTTGACAATGATCTAGCAAGTGCTTCTTTTATGATGTGAGATACATCTGAAGCTTGCTTCTTTTGGTTAAAAGCATTTAAAGAAATTCAATAAACAGGACTTATAAAAATATTTCTGCTCTCTATAACATGCATAAAATTTTTTAATGATGAGAAAGTTTTCATTGTGAACCAATCATTTCCATGATGACTTTTATTAGAAGTAAGGCCGGGAAAAAAAAAAAAAGAGTTATTTCTTAAAATTTACCACATTTCTAATTAACACTCCAAAGTGAATACACCATGAAGATTGGTCCCTTCACATAATGTAACTAAGTACTGCTATGTGGTTTTAATTACTATAAATACGTGAGGGATGGTTGTTTTCACAGCCTATTCTCTCAGTGCTGCTCATAGCCACGTTATAGTGTGTTGCATGCAGACTTTTGATCTTGTTATGCCTCTGCTTTGAGCTGCAGATTCCCAAGGTGGGAGTGCACCATCTGCCACACAGACTCTAAAGGACAAGGTAATACAGATGGAGAGTGCTGGAGTGGTACCACAAGGAACTGTGCGACCTCAAAATGTATTGACTTGGAGACACCAAGAAGGGAAATATATCCTGCTCATTTCTTCCTTACATCTTCATTAAGCCATTGTAGCAAAAAACCCCATTTTTTCCACAGTATATTTTGTCATTGTTATGTTCTGAATGGTGTCCATGAGGAGGAAAGTCAAATGAACCTGTTATTTATTTCCCTTTATCTGAAGCGTGAGCTCTAAGCTGTGCATTTGAGCAGTACAATTTAGAAAACCGCCCTATATGCATTTGTTTGCCATGCAGTTTTGTTGGTTTTGAAAGTGTCAGGGCTTCCACTGATATACCAGCAGAGATTTAATATTTAGCCAGGATTCTCACACAATAAGTATTTTAGCATTTGACATTACCACTATTTTTCCAGGCTTTTAAAAAAAATTATCATTATATTATTTTGCTTTCTCCTGTTGCATATTATAAACCTAAAATAATGTTAGCAACAAAGTACCAATGATGTAGTTGCCATGAAAAGATGTTGAGGGCATATTGCCTATAGCCTTTTGCTAACATCAAAATCCATAAAAGATCAAACACTTATGGGTATAAAGACCTTTCATGACATTAAACAAAGACTAGAAGGTAATTAACACCTGATATGAGGATATTTTTCCCTGCTGACCACCTTAATTTGCTGGCAGAAAATATGAAGTCTGGAATGTATTTTCATGTTAACTGTTGAACATAAATCTATACAGATAAAACCTCAAAATTATTGTTAAGGAAGAGTAGGTACTGATTAGGTGGAAGATATAGCTAACACCTTAATGAGAAATTATTCCATACTGAAGCTTATCCTGAAACCACATATGAGGATTCCCAGTTAATGCCTTCAGTAATTTGGCTTTTCTCTGGTGGTTGCAAATTTAATGTCATAGAGATCAAAAACTACATAGCTTGCATTTTTATTATGCTGTTTAGTCCCACTTTATCCATGAATTTCTAGGTAAAAATCAATGGGAGAATGTTTCTTTAACAGGAAAGTTGAACTAAGATCATGCTTGGGAGTGGGGGATAAAGGTCTGAAAGATTTTGTCAATGTCCGTATTATGTCAATTCACATGGTATACATCGGTTATGATGGAAAACTTTTCCAAACAAAGAACACTTTGAAACATTTCCCAAATACATCTAGATTCTCAGCTAATTTTATTTCCTTCTGGTGACTGATTATGAGAATGAATTTCATTTTCTGCATTATTCAGAGGAAACTAACTTGGTGTTCAGTTTCTAGTGTTATTTGAGCTTGGTCCCTTACTGGACTTGAAATTTAGGACAAAAACCTAAAAAAACCTGTTCATGGTTCCTGATTGTGGTTGTTTAAGCCATGGCAAAGGGAAGCAGATGTATTGCATATTAGCTAGAACCTGTAGCTTCTCTTCATGTTCCTCATCAGCTAGTGTGAATAACTGCAATCAAGCCTGGCAGTGACAAATATAACAGTGAGATTGACTTGTCCTCACTTGGAAATGAAGATGAACATTTCTTAGCAAGTTAAATGTGAAATTCTTTTTCATCCTGATAAGCACGCTTTTCCAGCTACTGGGGGTTTTTCATCCAGAGGTGTATGTCTATGCTGACATTTGAAGAGTTAACAACTGCATAAACAGAAAATAAAATATGTAATTGAGTGCAGAAGACACGTTTGGCACCTAAAACCATTTTCTTTCATACCCTTTCCCATTAGTCTCCTTAGGTATTAAAGACCAAAAGGTTCAATGAGGATCTATGTGGGAACTCTACAGATGAAGACACTTGTAGGGGAAGATGTGTAATTCATCTCATCTCACAGATGTGTTGGGGAAAGGAAAGACTGCTCACTAAGGGGCCTGTCCTGGTCCATCAGTCACTTCCATTGCATCACATGAGCATGCCAGAAAAACCTTATGGGTCACTATTAAACAATAAAGGGAAAGCAGGAATTCTGGACTCATGTCCTTAGTGCTCCCCCACAGCCTGTGTTCACCCTCTCCAAGTTCAGCCCCTTAGCTGAAGTATCCACTTCCCTCGTGCTGCCCATGCAGTTCAAAGGAAGAGTTACCTCCAGGTCACAGTTCAAAGGACAGAGAAGTCTTCTCCCAGATTAACACAAAACAAATCAGTGCCTCTCTTTATTCATGGTGCAAGATGATTGTTGTTGAAAACAATCACTTAGAGCCAAAAACTGCTGTCTACAATCCATTATACCAACTGTAATTTATTAAACTAAAGGCTTAGGGAAAGGGTTGTGTTTGATAAATCTAAGTGAACGATCACAGTTCCAACATACACAAGAATAACAAATTGCTCAAAAATATTAAAGACAAGCTGGCTGTTTATTTGTTTGTTTGTTAGTTATTTTTGTAGCCTTCACAAAAAGCAAAAAGTTCAGGGTAATGGAGAAGTCAATGAGAGTTTTACCATAGTTGTTATTGTTGAAAGAGTGAGAAATATTTGTGTTGCCAGGTATGGAAGTAGCAGAAGGTGTTAACAAACATTAAAGCCGTTGCCTTTTTTTTCCTTTTTTTTCCCTCCTCTCCTGCACTTCCAAAACTAAATTAACACTGTGCATTTCAGGGCATAAAGGACCCTGTCACCTTTGCAGCTACACTTGTGCAATAGCACAGCTGCATGTGACCCTGTGTTTCAAGGTTACTCATGCAAGTAATTAGAATATCATGTTGACAGAACCTTTTTTCTTTTTTTTCTTTTTCTTCCTTTTTTTTCCCTTTTTCCCCCCCTTTTTTTTTTCCTTTCTTTTTTTTCTTTTTTTTTTTTTAAGGGTGAGTAAGGCACAGAATAATTTGGGAAAGTCAAGTTACATAAATCACCAGGAACCAGCAACTCTAATCTGAGAATTTTGGATGAAATATAGTGCCAAAGAAAAGAAATAGTGGTGAGAACTTGCAATAAATAATTGAAAGTAGAAAGTTTTTTGGTTGTCTAGAAAGATAAAAAGTTGAGTAAATATAAAATAATGCTAAGGGAAATTTTGGAAAGTACAGACTGAATGCCTTACTGATGTGTGTGTAGTATATAGATGTTTTAAGATCAAGGTCATGCCAAGACAAATCCTGCCTTGAAAGCTTTTACATTTTTCACATCGTAAGAGAACAATATTAGGTTCCACCATAAAAATATTCCCATTCTTACTTGCTGACACACACTGCATGAACTCTCTTGTGGTTCATATTCCTCCATTACTGTAAAATACGCACAGGCAGGAATGACTTTTCCTAGATGGAAACGTTACTGACGTGGTATCTAGCACACAACAACACCCACACCCAATCACCACTGGAAAAGACAGTGCTGTCCGTTCCACAGCGACCTACAATGTTTTCAAGTTAAAACACTTCCAGGCTTGGATTGTCTTTAACAAATGATAACTCGGAAGGAGTAAGTTACTCACATTATTTCTCAGTAGACTATAACCAAATATGTATTCAGAGTAACCCAACCCAAGTGAACTACCCTTAAAAATGCAAGCCAAGCTGATCTAAATGCAGGGGGTTTGGAACAGACGAAAGAAGGTTGTGAAAATAAGAGCCTTTCAAGGGAAACAAGACAATCAAAATGCACCCTGCCAATAAAAATACCCTGTCCTGATCCAAAACAAATTAAAGGAAACACGCAAATGAGCATTGTACATTAAATTTTGCGTAGCTCCATCAAGATGTATTGTCTTAAATCCTTGTCCACATCCACTCAGGGCAAGACTGGCAGCACAGATTTCTGGCTTAATTCTTAAAGAATGAAAAATCCTTAATTTGAACAGGCACTAAGGACTGGCCCAGAAAAATGCTTCTCTGTGGCATGTTGGAAATGAGGACAAGAAAACAATAATTGGAAAGTGTGGGAAAAGAGCAGAAGGATCACTTTCAGCTTTAGTGTTTAATGGCAGTTGGCAGTAAGGTCAGCATGGATGATATAACACCAAGTTGGATTTTTCAGAGAAGGAAGCTGGAGGCTGTTCTGTGCCCCTTCAGGCACTTTTGGGTACTTGCTTCTTAGGTGGTTCCAGTTGTACTTTGTTGTCCCTTACAAACTTCTGTTATCCATTTCACTTTACTGCTCCAGAGACCTTTATTTTTTATTTTTTTTTGACAGTCTGCAATTTATGATAATGAAATATTTCACTCTCTTCCCTCAAATTTTATAAATTCAGTTTTGCCTCCAAATGTGTAGCTTCTTTTAAAAAACAAAACACACAGATACTTTTGCTCTTACTTTGGTACTTCTCACTTTCCATTTTAAAAAATGCTTCCAAAAAGTCTACTGATGCAATGGTCCTCATTTTTATTTTTTCTTTCACAGAAGCAAAAGAAAAGTCCTACTGTTGTGTGTGAAACCTTTCTATATTCCATGCAAGGTGCCCCAGATCACATTTTTGAAGTCTTTCACTTATGAAAGAGAGTAACTTTTTTTCTTCTTCAGACTGAATTCTGACCTTGATTCTCAACAAATAAAGTACGTGTAGTTGACTCTGCTTCTGTTGACTCCCCACTTCACACACTGGGATGTATTGATTTTTCTCTGAATGACAGTGGAATGCGTATATTGATCTGGTACACCTGGCAAGATGTAACTAGTGTTCTAGGAAGTAGATCTACTAAAATTCTCAGGATTTCTCAGAGTTAGTGTCTGCAGAGGAGTCTAGAGATCACTAATGAAATCTTGCTTGAGTAGAAATAGTGGAACAATTGAGTTAATCTTGTCATTTCTTATTTCTCTTCAACATTGGAAAGCAGCTCTTCACAAGTGACAGCTCTGGATCTGCTTCATTTTCTGGTCCCCTACAAAAACTGCTCCAGAGATATGGAAAAGCATGTTTTTCCCATCTTGTTTGTTTAAAGAAAGTAATGAAGGAAGTGTTGTCTGTGTTGGGGGTGGGCTTGCTCTTTTTCCTCTAGCCAGCATCTTGGCGCACCTCAGCTTGCTCATCCCAGGCAACTGGTGACTCCTGGGGGCCTCCCCCTTTTTTTCAGTTCTCCTGCAGTTTGATTCTGCTCAAAATTTTTACTGTTCTGGTAATTGGAAGATAGATTTTAGGTTGTCCAGTGATGTTGTCATAACTGTTAAAATGGAGAGTTCAGATTTTTAACAAGTGAATCCCAGAAGAGGATTTTGAGAAGGGGCAAATTAACAATATCTTTTCCTCCTTCTCTCTTTTTCCATACAAACTCCTGCCAAGTTGACCCTATAACTTCATCATGATAGCAGTTCATAAATTATTATATTGTCATTCCAAATCCACTAGATCAGGATACCTTAGAATTATTTTCTTTGACATTATAGATTTTTGTATCAGGAAAAGCTTGTTAACACTCAGAGTAATTACCCACATCAAACAAGCTATCTGCAGACAAGACTATGATAATCAAAAGGACTGGAAAATTAAATGTGTCAAAGTAGGTGAGGATAACATCAGATGATCATTTTCCTTGCTAAAAAGGCATTTGATGCAAATATTTAGAAAACATTTCTGTTTCATCCTGGATATAGATTAGCACTCGCAATTATGTAGACACTGTTTGTTGAGGTAGGTTGTTACTTTTCTTTTGTGGCATTTTGAACTTTAGATTATTAATTAGAATATGTTAATTATTAAAAATTTAGATTAAAATAACAAAATCAAAAAATATTAAAGGTACATATTATAAAGGTGGTGCTCTATTTTATAAGTACATAGGAACCTTCTTGACACAAATGTCCTTGGGGCACAAGACGAAAAATGAAAACATAATAGATAAATGTGTATTACTAATTTAGTTACTGTTTTCAAGGGTGAATTAAAAGAACTTCCATATACTTTTTAGGGAAATAACATCGTTGGAATATTTTCTTTATGTATAAGGAATAAAGTAAGTTATGTGACAGACCATCTTTTAAAGGATGAGCTATGCAAATTCCAGACAAAAAAGTCCAGTAGACTAGTAAATATAATTGTGAATAATGAGACTTAATTTAAAACTAAACAGGATGTAAAATGGCAAAACACCTTGAAAATTATGAATATTCTTAAAGTGATAATTTCTTTTTTGGCTTAGAAAGCCTTTTACATTTATTTTGAATGCTCTTCAAAGTACTCAAAATACCCTTAAAAGCTGGGAAATGGATCCCTAGTATTTTTTGACCATGTAGTGGATTGCAAGACTACAGTATATCAGAATATTGCCATTGAAGAATGTACAGAAAGCCATTGATTTCTGCCTGTAAATAAAAATGAGGGAAATAACAAAATGATGGGGAGTTAGGGAATACGGTATGGCTTTGGCCTTATTATTTTACAGGGTGATGTACAGAACAAAAAAATTAGGCAGAGTTTCTGTGTCTGTGTGGTCCAGCTCTCAGCTGTGGTCTGAGTCAACCAATTTCATGCTGCAATAAGCTGTCTGTCTCATATTCATGGAAAAAGAAAAAAGCCCAACCCTGGAATATGGCACAACACTGTATAGGACATCTCTCTGGTCACACCAACTGTATTGTAAAGCATGTGAAGTAGCAGAAATTTCTTGCAGTGAAAGGATATTTTGACTTGTGGAAGTAAAAAAATGTTGTAGTTTAAATGAGCTGAGAAGGCCTGTTTGAGTGAACGTTTCAGAGTATCTGTTTTCTTTCTGAACATTGACATTGAATAAATTTCCACAGACTCTACCCACTAAGCACTGACATACTCAGTGTTTTTGCAGGAATTGCTTCAATTCCATATGATGTGTTTAGGTCAAAAATACCTACCTGCAACATAACTTTGCTATCATTAACAGCAGTGCAACCTCCACTGAAGCCACCATGGCATATTGCACTTGATGAAATATAAATTGCCAGCTTCTGAGGTTCTGTCCTCATTCCTGATTGCTCCCCAACCAGGACTTACATGCCTGGTTTGACACAAGAGCTGCTTAGCAGCATGTGTTCCTCTCTCTAGGAACCCATGTGCACATGCAATTTGTTGTCAGGAATAGCCTTTGTCACCTCTTGCAAAGAGACGCCAACCACTTTGATCCTGTCTGAAAAATTAAAAATGATAGAGCTTGAGGGAAACTCTGCTTGCTTCCTTTTGTCCCTTTAAAATAACCTGAGCATGTAGTAATGCTCAGTATGACTTTTACAGTGATGGTCATGAAGGCTCGAGCCAAAGAGCTACCTCTCAGTCCATTAATTTTTTTCAGCCATTTATTTAGATAAAAGATCCAACACTAATCATTGATCCTTAATGATGTCTCTAGCTCTGATTTAACCTGTTGGATTTCAGAATATGCCTAGTTTACCAGCAATAAGAAACTACAAGATTGCCAGTCTGTCTGGCTTCTCCGTGTATCTTTCTCTGTAGAGTTTTCCTATATATTAAAAAATACATATTCTTACTAAAAAGCAAGCAGTGCATATAGCTTCTATAATAACTCTAGGGAATGGTGGTTATCAAGGATTCCCATTTTTTTTTGTAGCCTGTCTCCAATATTCTGTTTCATATAGTTTTACAGCCACAGAGCTGGAAATCCAGAGGCTGTGACTGAAAAAAAGGTGATGAAAGCTTGGGCTTAAGATAAAAGCCAAAAATTAAACAAAAGGAATGGCTCCTTACCACAAGTAGTTTTTCAGCTTAGCAATGAGGAGGTGCTGACCAGGGATACTGCTTACCCAGCTCCTCTGGTTGCTCAGCAGTTAGGTGGTTTGTAGTGCGTGAGCCATCTGTGTCTGATCTCCCTAGGATTTCTTACAGTACACACTGTAGTAATATTTGGGAACCAACAGAGGTTGGTGGTGCATTTCTGTGGCTACATAAAAGTTGGATCAAGTATTTTCTGTGTTGTAAGCAAATATGAATCCAAATTCATTCTTGGTTATGGCCAAGATGAGTAAAAAGTCCCATGAAAGGAAAGCTCAGTGTTGCCGCAGAGTGAGATCTCAGCAAAAGATGGTATAGGGGATGGGAAAAGTTGATGGGAATGTGAGCTGGGAAAAATTAGCAGAGGTGGAGTTGGAGGATGGCCCTGGGCTTTTGAAGGTGGGGGGGTTGTAACTTTTGTTGGATAAATTCCCATTTTTTTGCCTTTCTTCTTGCACAACCATGAGTCCAACCACCCCTTCACCCTGTGACGGTAGGAAAAGAGGGTGCTGATGTACATCTGCTACCTACCAAGGTGCCAGTCTGTATCTCCAGCTTTGGGCCTTGTTCCACTGCTGTCCTCACCATCGTCTTCAAGCAGGTATAGCCTCCTTCGAGCCAGTGGCTGTGGATGAGGTCTACACTTTTTTTCTTTGTTCCTCTGTTCTCTCTCTATCTAACTCGCAATTCTCCATGGTAGCAGAGACATTCTCAGTGGCAGGTCCAGCCAAAAAGTTAACCCCAGGATTTAAACTGTTCTGCCATTGCAGAGAACTGATCTTACAGAAATGGCACAAACGTGGCTGCACTGAAATGCAATTCAGACTTAATTTCATATTTGCCTAGTTACTATTGGCTAAAGTACTACAGTAATGCAATGCAATAGAAGATAGATAGATAGATAGATAGATAGATAGATAGATAGATAGATAGATAGAGGTTGATTCAGTTCCTTGCTCTAAAATATTGCTTTGGTTTGTTTTTTTAAGTAAGGACACATACATCGCTGAAAAATGGTTTTCTTTTTGTTTTTCCGTTTTGAGTAGCAAATCAGATGTGTCCCCTAATCTCCCACCATACGTCCAAGAATCCAATCTTTCTGTTTCTTCATGGTTGCTTTGACTTCATTTGTGTCCAGTACTTTAAAAAACCATCTTCTATCAACCAGCTCCAGGGACTGAATAGTCCACAGCCTAGTCCTCTGCAGCCTGGGGTGGATTATCCAAGCTGTGGATCACTGTTGCTGAGGTTTCCTGCTGAAACACAGTGCCCTGCAGAGCTTGGCAGGGTAAATGCTGCTTGCCAGGCTCTTGTTGCTCTTTAAAGGAGCTATCTGCAAAAGTCCACTTGCTACAATTTTAAATGCAGTCAGCCAAACTTGTGACTTTTGTTATCAACAGCTTTGATTTTTGAATGCTCAAGTTCTCTGTCATAACCTGCAAATACCCTGTTGAGAGCTGACTGAATTAAAAAAAAAAAAAAAAAGCCGCCCATTAAATATGATGACAGAAAAAAGCAGTTGACTAGTAAGAAAATCAACTTTGGGAGGGTTTGTAAAGGCAAAAAAAGCCAGAACTGTAAATCAGAAGCTCTAATCAACCCACAATAAGTCCCAAAGGGGCTGTAGGTTAAAATAGGTGCCCTAAAAAAGAGGAGACAAAGGGAGCACAGAAAATACAGTAGAACATAGTAATTAAGGATAGAATGAGTACCCATATATAGGCAACCTAAAGACAAAAATGAAAGCTTGAATGTAGTGAAGACCAGAAAGCAGTGGAGAAGTCTGAGACCAGCCAAATAGGCTCTGTGCAAAGTCTTTTCAGTTTGACAGTGCTGTCATTCCTTGCTAGTGAGAAGCTGTCTATGGCAGTCTGAGGAAAAATACATGTGAGGAAACTGTGCATCTGGTATGTAAAACCTGTTTTTCTCAAAAAGCTTCTCCCCTGCATGTGATAAATAATGTATTGCTGTGAGCAGCAGGAGGAGCTGTGGAATTCCACTGAGTGCAGCTGGGAAGATTTTACGCTTCTAAAATCCCAAACCTTCTGAGCCTTGTAAAACCCTCTTAACAGTTCAACTTTTTTTTTTTTTTTTCCAAAATCATGCACAGCAGGCTATTTATCCATCACTGTCTCATGCTCTAGTTACAAATAGCATGTAGCAACTGCTCTGGGAACTGCCAGATACAGTTGGATTTACCAGCTTTGTTTTTAAACACAGGAGACTGAACTCAGGGAAAATGCTTTTTGCTTCTCGTGATGCAATTCTTTCATAAGCTAATCACAGTGCCAGGATATACTTTCATTATGTAGTGTCTTCTATTTGATACCAATGAGCTGTACCTCCAATAGAAACAAAACATTGCATAGTGCTAGAATGTGATTTTGTGATTTATCTCTATCTAAGGATGTCCCACAGGCATAGTTATTACAGACAGCACATCAGTAGTTTTTAAACTCAGTGGCCTTTACACACTACTTCAGTAGTCTCAGTTAAGTCAATGCTATATTTAGGAACTTTCTGAAATTCCTGATCTTTGTTCTTATGTGTGAAATAGGCAGTAATTGTATAGCTATTGAGATGTCTGTGGCAGATTTTGTTTCTGTATTTTCCAGTGATTTTTTTAGCCCATGTTGCTTTGTGTGGGAGGATGAGAGTGCAGAAAGATTAGACAATGCTTGTTCGTGTTATTGTCTGAAACAATCAATATATGTGTTTTCTGTAGTCATTGTTTCTTTTGAGCTTGCCAGCACTTATTATGCCTCAGGAAACATCATCTTGCTAAAGAGTACCCTTGTGTCAGTGAATATAAAGCAGCAGAAAATAGTCAAGAGAATATGCCTTTCAAGTCTGGTATATTTTAGAATTAGTGGGACAGGTTAGATTTGGATCTTTATCCACAGTCATACTTTCTGTTAAGAGTCTTTTATCTTTCTTTGTCATTTAAAAAATATGCCTAAGAATGCAGATTTTTTTAAGATTTAATTGGAGAGATGAGAAAACTAATTTTACTCTGAGATAATATATTCGATAAAAGTTATGAACACTTGAAATGGGAAGTTATGTTTGGAGCTTTCTTTGTACTAAATTAAATTAGCATACACTATCTTAGACAGTACAATTACTGTAAGGTCTCATCTATATATAGCTGAGCCCAAAATTTATCAGGGAAAACTACATTTTTGCAGTAGTTTGTATATTCAGACAAACATTTTCAAGCTAAAATATTTAGCAGGTCTCAGACTTTCACCCCAATACTTGGTAGTTTCCCATACCTGAAATTCTGTGTTTGTGTGTGAATTTCTGTGTTTGTACAAATGTAGCAATTTCAGGCATGAAGGCCTGTTTAGAGGGAGAGGGCAGAAAGACACTTAGGTTGACAGGCATACAAATGTGTGCATCCTTCACAAAAACTTTAAGACTCCAAAGAGTTTATCCATTTGTCCATTACCCTGAAAGATGCTGAGATTTTCACCAGACTAAAAATAAAATTTGTCCTCAAAGAACTGTGCTGATGTTAGAAAAGCAGCTATGCAGAAAGATGATACTCTGGAGATTATGACCCATGAGATATTGCTATTCCTTGATGTGTTTTAAAGTCTTGTTAAAGAAAATAAAAAATCTTACAAAACACCATGAGCATTAAAAATATAAATTTCCTTACAGTTAATTACTTTGCTGGCTATTCTATAGTTTCACACTAAGATGAAACTGCAACATAAAAATATTTTAATGCATTTATTTTATCATTGAAATATGATTACAGGAGTATTTTTAGAAAACAAAAACAGAAGTACAAAGGTATATTTAGAACTGGCCTTGCTTGTCACCCAGAATTTTTCCCTGTTTCTCCTTTTACTTGAAGACCTCTTAAATAATGAACAGTTTCTAGCAATTAGTGATTCCCTCAGGTAAGTGAAAATGTAAATCATAGCTTACCCAAACTTCTGTGTTCTATAATTTGTCTCAGAGCTGAAGTATATTTCTTCTCTGTAAATATTTCAAAAGATTTAATGTTACAATAAAATCTACACTGCGATGTTATTGACCTTAGAGATCTCATTTTAATCCTCTTGGTATTCCCTGCATTTACTTAAATCACTGTTTTACAGCTTCATTCTTACACCTGATGAATTCCAAGAGATCTACTGTTAATCCATTTGGAAAATGTAAATCCACAGAGTATTCTCTTTAATCACGTTAAATTACTTTTACATGAAAGAAGTTAATGGTAATTTAATTTAAATTAAAAAAAGACCAGGATATATTTTAACTTTGTATTCATCTTCTGTACATGAAGAATTAGATAGTGTAAGATCAGATGCAAATGGAGGTTTGCTTTATCTGCATTTGTGATTTAAAACTACATTTGTTTTTGGGTGAATGAGTTGATAGCTAGGGATGTTCTCAAACTTACATTATAAGCAAGAATATGTACAGGAAATATAATTGATGTACAAGCAAAATAATTTACATAAAATACTCAATTCAACAAATTACATTACTCTAGTCAGGAAGCAGAGACTGGATGTATCAAAAATATCCAATTCATTACATTTCACGTAATAAATATTCTGAATAAACTTTTCATGAACAGCCCATAAGCCAATAAATATTTATGGGAATTATTTAACCAGTGTAGAATAACAAATAACTAAGAAAAAAAAAATTATACATTGTGGGTGAATAACATTCAAAGGCAAAGGAGTTCATGTCACTGCGTAAGTTATTCATTTTGAATTATTCTTTTGAGTATAAAGGCTAACAAAGAAAAAAATTAGGTTTATTTTGCATATTTTGTTCACTGTTTTCAAAGTGCATTACAGTCATTAAACTAGTGTTATCCCCATTTCATAGATGGATAAAGCTGAGGGACTTGGTGATTTAGCAAAAGCCACAGATTAAGTCAAATGGTGGGATTAGGAACAGAAACGTGATTATTGACTTGATTTTTTAGTCTCTGCTCAGTAACTAATTCTTCCAAGTTGACTGTCTGTTGAAGGAAACAGGAAGATGGGAAGGCTCAAGCACCAGGAACAGGAATTGCCACAGGTTCCTACAGAGATTTTCTTTCAGACTGGCAAAGCATGTCTCTGGGTTATCTCCCTTCTCATGAATGGTGTTCACAACCCATGTTGGTGGACTTAGGATGCTAAGAGTATCCTAAACCCCTGGGTGATTATTCTAGGCTTTCTGTTAAGACTATTCTCCTTCCTCCACCACCCCAGCTCTCTCACATTTCTCCTGAGATAGTTTGGTGGCCTTCCCCTGCCTACTCTGGACATGAAGGGCAGCCTCACAGTGAGAAAGGAGTCACAGGTGTGAGTCACCACTGGGGTCACCTCTATTCTGTAGATGCCCCTGCTGATGAAGCCAAGGGAGTCACTGCAGGTGGAAGGGGACATCTTTCTAATCTCCTACAGCATCTGTTGCCTTTAGCACCCAACTCAAAAGATTTCTTTTGAGCCTGAAGGCTGAGCTGTACCAGACAGGTTGTTTTAAATACTTTAAGAGAGGAACCATTACTTTCCCTAAGTCGTTGAGGCTACAGATGCCCTAGAAGTCAGCTCCTAGAGAGTGCACGTGATGGCTTGCTATAAAACCCAACTCATTTCTGCTCTATTATTTTCATTCATGTGCTGCCTGCTTGTTTATCCAATGCAATCCTTGCCAGTCTGAATTTGCATGCCTAGTCCCCATTTTCTTCAGGGCTTCAGCTGACATACTCTTCCATCCCTCTTCTGTCTGTTTTCTCCTGGTGCCTACTCTTGACTAACCTGGATGGCCCAAGGCAGAAAAAAAAATCTCACTTCCCTCTGCTCAGACATTTCACCAGCCTCCAGGATAGGTGTGATATATCTTGCTGCTTCCCTTTTTGTGAAAGACCCTTGATGCTCAAAAACTTTTTGGCTTAGACCCATTTGAGCACACAAGCCTTGGTCTTGGTCATGACCACAGGGAGTGTTCTCCTTGCCTGTGCTGGACTCCTACAGATAACAAGAAATGGGTGAACTTAGAAACTCTTGAACAAGGGCATAGACACCTATGTTGGCAGTGGGATGAATTTTGGGCAGAATATGGTCTCATTTATACATTTTATATATATCTATATATGGACTGGTGCATTTAGATGTGTGGATAGTGTCAAGGAAGCAGACCAGTGCGAGACTCAGCTTGATAAAGCTCCCCTCGTAATCTCTTCCTTCTGTGTTAGCATGGGTAAATTGGCATTTATGCAGTGCTCTGTGATACAACTGATGGGTTCCAAGACCACGTGTGGTGCAAAGATTTGAGCTGGGGCCCACAGAGCATATGAGGGCTTTAAACTGCAGGGCTTTGGGTAAATGGGGTGCAGCTCACCCAGCTACAAAGAAAACACAGCAGTCCTGCACAGAAGCAAGAGTGCTATGAAATCCTCCTATCCATTGCAAAGTTGGCATTTAGGGGACACAAAATGAGGCAAGATATTAAGAATCAATAAGTGGTGATCATTATTTTTCTTAAAGATTGATCTCAAATTCTATATAATTTGCTTATTTGTATCCCCTTTTTTTTTTCTAATCACTATGAGAAAATGTGCAGTCTTTTTTTTCTGTGGTTGTATTCAGTTTCACTTTGCAATTTGGATTAAAAACACTAATTTTCTAAGAATGTGTTTTAGGAAAAAATTAAGAAAATTCAGGGTAAGTTGTCCCTTCTTTCCTCAAAGACAGACATTATCAAACTGAAATCTTGCAAATTTTAAAATTGAACATTTAAAAAGCAGTACAGTATAGCATTCCTACCTTTTGCTAAGCTTGTGAGATCATATTAAAGTTGTTTTCTCGCCTGTTTTGCTCTTGGAAGGTCGTCCCCAGACATCAGGAAAAATGGACCAACTCAGAGATGCTCCGGTTGAAAGTTTAAAGTATTACATCTTAAGAGGTATCAACCCCAAAAAGTAAATAGAAAAAGCAGTTTTCTATTCTTCTGCCTGCAGTCCAGAAGAAATTTTCTTCCATGTAACTGCTACTGTTTGATCACATCTATTCCAGTCTAAATAAAATGGAAAGAAGATGATGATCCGTAGCTAATATTTGCATCTGATCTTAAACTGTTCTATTTTCTCCAGCATGCATTCTACTTTGCTTCACATATCTTGCCTTTCACTGTGGCATCTGAGTACATTTGTTAAGCCATTTAAATAAATAAATAACGAAAAACCCACAAAGCCCTGAGGATTCAGAGAGAAATTGCTTTTCATGGAACACTTGTTTATACAGTGATGTGGAGTTTTGCTGCATAGTTGTGGGTGGTTTGGATACTAGTTATAGTGAACTGCCTAGAAAAATCTATGTATGAATAAACCATGTAGACTTCTGTTGTGGTAAGCATTTAGGTACTTAAATACCACTAAGTAATATATGAAGCTTCTTTATCCCTCAATGGCCCCAGGTGAGCATGCTTCTGTAGTGTACTTTGCTTGTAACACTTTGCTTCTCCTGTTTTACTGAGAACAGTGATGCAGTTTCTCATGTACATAAGAACCACTGAGAAACAGCAGATGGCTGGAGAAAAAAAGGAGAACTGGGAATTGAAGAATGAAAAAAAAGGAGGAAAATGAAAAAGCAGAATATCTAAAGATGAGTGAGAAAAGGGTATAATAATACAAGGTATTTGCTACTGTCCTGTCCCTCTCACTGCTGTAGCTTTGAGGAGGTTATTTGCATTTGCAGAGAGGTCATGGTACCACTCATCCCATATGAAATCTTTTATTTGATTTTGAAACTTAGAAGCCCAGGGTTGTTGAGAAAAGAAGTGGTAGAGATAAAAATGGATTGAAGAATATTCTTACCCTCAACTTCAGTTTAACAAAGATGAAATTGCTACTACAGGCTTTAAAGACTACAGGAATTTACTCCATCATATGTTCTTTCCATGTTCAGAACTCTGCCATCCCCTTCAGGCCCTGTATCTTACCTGTGAGACCACACAGAAGGGTCTATTGCCAAAGACTTGAGTTTTAATTATAAACTGCAAGTCTTTAGCACTTCACAGCACTGAACTTCATAAGGTTAATTTCCCTCTCCTTTTCATTTAAGTTTGGGGAAAAAAAATCACTTTTAATAATTTTACACATTCAGATGTAAACAATATGTATGTATGTATGTAACAATAAAATGCTCCTAGTGACACATTGAAGAGAATTTTTAAGTGGAGTTATAGATAGCTGTAATGTAAAGGTTTTTGTAAATATACCTAATATTTCTATAAGAACAGCCATTTCCCTCCGTTCTTTTATCAAAGTAGAGGGGAGCCCATGAACTCCTGCACTACAGGAGACAACTTCTTTTGCTCCCCCCAAGGAATGATGTGTGCAGCAGGGGAGCAGGTCCTGGTACTGGGCTGGCAGCTTTGGACCACGCTGCTTCAACCTGACAGTATTTTTTAGCAAATACATGTTTTGGTATAAAGCACATTTTGGTAGATTTTTAAGGACAGGAAGGAATTTGTTGACCTTTTCCATAGCACTGCCTCTGTGATTTGCCAAGTGTTTCCCTCCCATAACCAGAGACAGAGTGTAGCACATCTTCTAGGAAGACTTCAAGTTTCATGTCAAGATCCTTCATGATGGAGAATAAATAAGAGCCCTATGTAAGTGGTGCCTATGTTTAACTACCATTTTTCTTCCCCCAAATATTTACACATCTCTTCTGGAGACAAGATATTAACATCTGCATTTGCCCTTCAAGAGCAGTATTTGGGAAGAAATCTATCTACCCCAAAGCACCACCATATTAACAGGACTTTTCTCACTCAGTTTTTATTTAAGAGACCTCAGAATATCTCAGTGGCAAGTTTCCCAACAGAGGATGCTATCAGCCTATAATTTTTACTTTATAGACCTATTAAAAAAACTTGACAACTAAATTATAGGTTCCACCTTTGGTCACACCAATAGTATTTTTGAGTGGACATGAATGACTCCAGGCGTTTTATTTGGGGATCCAGATGATCTCCTTGGCTCTAAATACATATCAAAATGAATATGCACAGCAAACAGAAATGACTGCTTTTTAAATACACATGCAAAAAATTGAGAGTCTGTGCAGCCGCAACAGAATTTCAAAGAACAGTGTCCCAGCATGAAAAACATATTTTGTGAATCAGTACAGTTTGGTCTTAATTCACACAAATCCACAGAGCTATCCAGTTTACACTGACTAGTGGTCTGGCCTCTTTTGCTATCTGTCCTTCATCAAGTTTCTTAGGAGCACTGAAAATATATATAAACCAGACAAGGAACTTTTACTAGGGTAAAGCAAGACTGCCAGGGATTGTTGCAGCCATAAACAAAATAGCTGAGTGTCTGGACCAGGACAGGGAAGGACAACACAGCTAAGAGACTACTGAGAAGAGAGAAGGGGGAAATTGCATTGGTGCTGCTGCATCAAGAATTCATCGTGTATCTGAAATGCAAAAATGTGTCCCTGCCTTCACTCAGGTAGATATATAGGTTAGGTTCATTGGGATACATGGCAAATTCTATTTTATATGAGAATTGTCGCGTTGACCACTAGCCGCCCGGTGGCCT